>PVKB01007259.1:0-39992 GCA_004027205.1 Ctenodactylus gundi
AATTCATATTGTAATATTTATGATGATAATGTTTTGAGTTTTCATCCCCCAGCCCGGAAGGCCTCCACTTCCCATGAACACTTTCTCCATGGACACAAATGCAACTCACTCTTCAAACCTTATCTCACAGTTGTTTCTTCCTATGAAGCCTTTCTGGGATCTTCCACTTCTGGTGAAATCACATATCTTCCTTCCATCTCAGAGCCTTTTGCTTTCTTCTCCATTATGACATGGTTCAGTTATTTGCATATACTCTGATCACCCAATCATAAACGACTTGAAAGTAGAGGCTACCCATACTAAAATTTTGCAAATTCTGCAAGTTCTTAGCGTTCATATTAGGATCTGAGCCATGTTTTCCAAATTGCCTATAATTGATAAATTGTTACAATCTGTAGAGGATTTCTGCCTAAATATTCCTTTTAACTCTTAAGAGTGTTCTCTGAAAAGGTACCCATTTTACTGACTTTGGATGAGATTATCAATATGCATAAGGCCAAACTTTTTTCAAAATTAATATTTGAGTGAGAGAGATAGGGAGATGACGATAAACATTAACAACTGCTTGCCAAATTAAAAAAAACATATATATTACATTATTATTTTGTAAGTATTATATATGTAAGGAATTGTAGCACTCCATTGACAAAATCATAGTAATAATAAAACACACAATATCCTGTAGAATGAAATCTATACAGCCAATTAGACTTGGAAGATTCCTTTTGCTGAATTTGAAAAACTCTTGGTTCTGTAGCTTTAATATGATGGTACTAGTTAGTATTTTTACTGTAAGAGCAAAGAGGGAAGTGTATTGAGGGAGATAATCTTGGAACTTCATCAAGGACTTGTTGCTGAATTGGATAATAGTTTCAAAAGACTGGAAAATCAATTAGTTTCATTTGTGCTACTGACAGTCTCATGGTTATAGATATGATATGCTTCTGATTTAATACACATTATTGAAAAATATTTCTCCATCGCTTTATCAAGTCTAGACAATCCATATATATATATATATATATATATATATATATATATATATATATATATAGTCATTACTGAGTTTTAGGTTGCTCTAGTTTCTTTGATGTAAACACTTCCACCTAAAATAATTAGAAAAGGGTGGATTTAGAATATTTAGTACTTCAGTTTTTAAAGATTTATTTAAATTCAAACTTATATATCTTAATTTTTAATAACAGCTGTGTTTACCAGCTGGTTCACAAAATTTCTGAAAGGTCAACAGCAATCTGAGTCCCTACAAGCCTGTTCCAGCACACTATGGACCCGAATCCCTGCTTCTCAGATCTAGTGCTCTTTCCATTGAAACCAGCTGTCTTTTTCCCTCTTCTGTTTTTCTCTGCTCCCACCAACTCTTGGAAGATGGAGGTTGAGAAGCAGTAAACACTGTAGGTGTTGAGAAGAGATGCCATTTGCTGATCACGTTTGCCGAGGACAATCTGCAAGCTAATGACAAGAGCTTGGCTCTGAAAGCAAGAAATAGATGGCACACGGGCCGCTCCTAAAAGTTAAGCAGGTGAAAGGATTCTATTGTCGTTATTAGTCAGATCTGTTCCTGCTGGTGTAAGACATCCAACACCCCCAACCTGGAGGAGGAGCCTTACTTTACCTCTGTTTCAGAGTTCTCAGCTTGTAGGCTCCCTCCAAGGCAGGAACCTGGTGGAAAGCTGTGGTGGAAGAGAGTTGCTCTGCTCCTGATGGCTGGGGGGCAAATGGGGGATGAGTGCCAGCAAGAGGTAAAGCGCCAGTGCCCTCCTTGGCTCAGCTTCATGGGGCCCACCTCCACTCAGCTGTAGCATCAGTGGATAGCACCTTAGCTCCACCCAGTGCTGCACTGTCCAATCGCTCACATTCCTTTGTCTTGTAATCCAGTCAGGAGGACAATTCAACATAATCATCATTTTATTCTGTTTTCATCTCTTCTGAACTGTTTACCTTCCTGTGTGGTAAATCAACTGAAAAATCAAAGTGGAAAGAACTTAGCATTTTCAAGATAGTATTTGTGGCAGCCCACTCTCCTCCTTCCACTGCGCTGGCTTGTCTTCTGTCATTACTTTGTGTGTGTGTGTGTGTGTGTGTGTGTGTGTGTGTGTGTGTGTGTGTGTGTGTGTTGGAGATGGAGCCCAGGACCTTCATACCAAGTTAGACCTTCGGCTCATTGTTATATTTCACTTTGAGAAGGAATCTCTCTAAGTCGCGTGACTTGAACTTGTGGTCGTCCTGCCTCTCGGCCTCCCTGAGTGTTGGGATATCAGTGCTGAGCCTCTGGGCCCAGACTGGTCATTACTGTTTCACCACATTTCCACCCTTAGCAAATTAATGAGGTTGCCCATATTTTACATTCACACTTCTGATTTTACCAGATGAAATTAAAGAGAAAATAAAAAGCATAAATATATGACCATAGAGAGCTATAGAAAGTGAAATTTTTTGAAAGTGTAGTTCATTACTGTGTTCATTACCGAATCATCCAGGAACTTTTCCATGCATTATATGTAAAGACACTTGGTTTTGTTTTTATGATAATATGTATTCTATTTTCAGATGTATATAATAGAGCTAATGATAACACCCGATTGTTTTCAGTTACCTCCTTTAAATGAGCCTTAACTGTGTTCTTTCAACTCTAACTCCAGGCATCATGTCAGGACTATGTTCTAAGAGCCCCCTCCCTCAGTGAACAGGCAGGCCTTGCTCCCACAAGAGTCAGACATCTTTCCAACATCCCAGAAGTCAGACTAAGGCACGTGCAACAAAACTCTGTCTATGGATGTTAACAGGGGAGATATGTTATACCTGCATCACTTTTTGGTGAAAACTGTATTAACAATTAGACCTCGTGATAAATGCAATGGAACTCCAGTGCTCATTCGATGCATCTACAGTCTCATAAACTCTAAAAGATTTATTAAAACAGCCTTTTACACATAGATGCGTGGCATGGTTTTGTTTTGGAGAACATCCTGTCAAAGAAAATTAGGATGTTTTTTCTTAGTGAAAATGTACTTTTATTTTCTATGCAACGCTCAAGCCATCTGTGACCAAAGCCACCTGGGACACAATGATGCTGAGATAAAAGTGAGGGAGGTGTCTGCGTTATGATGGCGGAGCTGTGATAACAAGTTCTTAATTAAGTTCTATGAAATCCACTGCTCACCTGTCAGAGACATTGAACAAGCAATGTATAAATGCATTTCTTTCATTATGTAGATGTACTGATACTTTTGTTTTAACATGGATTTAATTTCAATACTCTTTCTTATGTTTAATATATTTCTTAATCATTTGATTTTTTTTATTCTCTTTATTTCAATACTCTGGTTCATCTTGTGAAACTCAAACTAGGTGGGGAAAGTAAAATTATCCTAATAGTGACTGAGCTTAAAACCATGCTGCATTAGCTAGCACCAAGGAGGTGGCCTGCACTTCACAAATATCAGAAAAACTGGAAAAGAAAATATGTTGGGTTCTTCTGAATGGTGTAAGGATAGGATCTTGGCCTCCTGAGATGATACAAACCTGTGCCTGAGAAAATGGAATTGAAAAAAAGTTCATTGAAATGAAAATATTTATATATACCTGCCTTGTTTTGTCATAAAGGGCTATCGACTTTTTAAAAAGTGTCCCAAGTTTTAATCAAATCATTTTCATTCTTATAGATTTTTGCTTTGCCCAGTTTCTTTCAAAAGGATAATTCTTATCATAAATATTTTTTACTCTCAGAATATCAATAGTATTTACTATTAAAAACATGAGTTGCTCTTATTTTATTCTTTCTCTTTTGAAGTTTATCTGTGATACAACAATGGTTTCCAGAAAAGATAGAACAATTATCCAGGATTTTAAGGGATTTTTAAAAAATCATTTGAACACAAGAAGTTCTGATTCATTTGAGTCACATAAGACTTTGGCATTAGAAACAAAAATTACATTGAATGAAAAGGAAAATGAATAAATCTGCATATGTTTGTTTTGACTATTCATTGTTTATTTTCATCAGATGAAGTACATTTTGCTTAAAAAAACAGGATAACAGGTGTCTCATGAAAATCATTCATTTAGTATAAAAATCAAGCATCAGCATTAGAAAGACAGAATGGGAGCACTTTGAGAATATGACGACACAGGAAGTATCTGCTTTCCCTCTTCCCAGTACTTCCATGTCTGAAGGAAGGATACTGGTGCTAAGAACAATGGCACAGGAGCTCACGGTCAGGAGCAGCGCAAGAGAGAGATGGAGGGCTTCTGACGTGGAGCCTGGGTAGAATGATGCTCATTTTGTGCACTGCAAGAAAGTTCCTATGTTTTGCTGAACTATGACAATGTTCCAGTTTCCAATTGGAGCACCTTGACACAGGATTGAAAAATTGGTGCCTGTGGCTTTGTACACGGAGAATGAGTTGCCTAATGATGACCAGAGAGATGGTATAGAGTGGAAGAATAAATCCACTTATTCTTTTTAAAATAAGGCTTAGGATTTATGCAACCACGAGAAGATTAAAAGAAAACCATAGTGATTTTCTAGCTGCTGCTTTCAATGTTCTTACAGTAGCTTCTAATTTAAAATTTAAAGTAACTTTAAATTAATTTTTGCAATTATTATTTCTTTGCATTTTGTAATTACTAATTACATAAAAGGAAAATTTCAAACAATTTTGAAGATGTTTTGCATGTCAGTTTTAGAAAGATTATTTTAAAAATACTAAATGAGATTAGAACTAAGCTTATTTTTTGTGTATATCAAAAATTCATACTCTTAACCCTCATTAACACTAATTGTTACTGTGTGTGAAGTTTTATGTATGAGAGTAGAATATCACGTTACATTGAAAGATAACACTTTAACAATGATTAATATTTGAAATGTCAGTTACATGATAGTATGAACAAATGAAATATAGTGGAAAATATCTGATTTACACATTTAATTTGAAATTGTTGCAAAGATACTAAATTAAAATAGGTGATAGGCTCTGAACACCTTATAATGGAACATGCTGATCCAGGTCTAAGTAGAATGTAGAATAGATTTTTAGGATGAACATTGCAGAAAATAAATACTGCCGAAAGAGTTGACATGAATTAGGAACAGTGGGACAGTTGAGGTATTAAACTGCCTTTTGATGCTAGTAAAAAACTGCCCAGTTCACTGATTTGGAGAAGTCATTATCTATTGGGAGTAGAAACGAGAGTGATGGCTGATGGGTAGTAGGTGCTGGGGTCTTGACTAGGGCCTCACTGGCAAGAATTAGATGACCTATTTTGAAGAAGTAGAAAGATTGTGGCCATCTTACTGACTTTATTTTTTCTTTCTTCTTCTGTTCTGCACAGTTGATTGTTCTTTGAAATAGGTTTCCTGAGTAGTTGTATACCTAAATCATTAAGTAGAATTAAATATTTGGTACCTTGTTTTCATCCTCCCACAGGTCCACCTTTTTAGCAAGATACAGGTAATGGAACAAGAATGTACTGATCAGGTTTTTGTAAGACATATGAGTTTGGTAAGAGTGGTGATAACTCAAATATGTCGTACAGTTTCTCTGTGTTCCAGTAATGAGATAAGAATACTTACACTTTTGTATTGATTAACATGTAGTATAATAAGACCCTACATGTGACAAATCAATCGGCTGTAGACAACAGTTGGTTAGATTGGTTGATTAAGGAACAGTGCGAATGCTTTTCCACAATCAAGTTGTGTTTTTAGTATTCATATCTAGCTGTGATTGATCTTAATTGAGATAATTGGAAATATAATATCCTGATTAATGGCAATTCTTTGTCAAATTTATGCTTAACATAGAAATTTTTAATGAAGGAGATCTTTTGTGGTTTATGAAAAGTAACATATCTTAAATTTGAGGGTTCCTCAAGAACTTGTTGAAAGCTACCCTTAGGTTCTAGGCAGGCTTGTCTATGTCCTTTCAACATTGAAGACTCTTCTGTTAATTCTTAAATGTCTCTGAGAAGGGAAACTTTGCTTCAGGATCTGTGCATCTGCTTTCTGTGTGAGAGAGGCAACCATGATTGGAGACAACTTGGGCCAGCTGCAAAGTCTACTGATAGATGTTCAAAAACCTTGTCAATTATTTATTAAACATAGCCTTATTAAATTAAAATATAAACATTATTAAGTCTTTTTTGAAAAGGTAAGTATTCAAAACCCACACTTTATTTTATGACATTGCACAGGTACTTATGGGCTGGTTTGTTTTACGCTTCCAGTACCTGTAGAGTTCAAATTCTGTATAGCAGTGCTCTATTTGTTGGACACCCCTTCTCAATTTTGCAATGGGCAACCTCACATGAACAGCTAAAAATCTATTCTGGAGAAAGTATTTACATCATGGAAATAATATAAATGCATCCAACAAGACCTTCATGCTTATCCCCATGCCCTTTTGAGGCAATTATTAGACATTCAATAACATGGCATATCACCAGGAAGGGTCTTTCACCTGAAGAAGGTGATTTTTTTTTTTTTGGTACAAGTAGGAACTGATGTATAGACCCTTAAATAATTGTGTAGGTACTAACTGACACATTAACTACTTGATGCAAATAGAGATTATGTTATAATCTAAGTGTTTTTTATTGCTTGAGTGTGTCTGTAAAATTTTTAAATATAATAAAGAAGCTTTTATTTTTTAAAATTCCAATGTTAAAACCTTTTGTGCACTTTTGGAAGTGCCCCATTATGCTCATGCATATTGCAATTTATAATTGATTGGTGATTAAGATTCAGAAGTAATAAGAGTTCATAGTTTTCGCTTCCAGGTGGCTGGTAGAGTCTAGAATACCTCACTATCAGGGAACCACCTCTCCCTAAAATGCGTCGGTTGATTGCATGAGCAACACGGTGGAACTTTTTGCAAAATCTAGTCACCTGTCTGCATTACTGATTCCAACTGGTTTCTTCCACAAGGGTTTCAAGTAATCAATGGCAAAAAGATTCAGATAACTTTTATCTGAACGTTATCTGGACTAACGTTCCTCCAAGCAGAGCTGTTGACAATTTTTATGTCCTCACATTGAAATACTGAACATTCAATTTCAAATAAAGCCTCAATAAAGTTACTTAGTTGGGATCAAACTAAAAGGTTTTTAGCTTTTAATACATATGATTCAATTTTTAAGAAGTAGTCATTGCTTCAATGTGAACAAAATCTTTCTGTACCACAAATTCTTGTTTCATTTTGCAGTATCTTTACTGATGAGGAAACTGAACGATTAAGAAACATATTGAAACCACATGGTACCGTTTAAAGCACGGGGAATATAAAAACATGGGTAGCAAAAGTTGATGTGGAAAACTTATTATTGGGTGAAAAGGAAGTGTTTTTTCTAGGCTTAGAATAAACCCGTTGCAAGCATGTTTTCCTTTTTTCAGTACCGGGGATTGAACCCAGGGCTTTCGTGCTGAGCTGCTTCCCTGACTCTTTAATTTTTTAAATATTGAGACAGAGTTTCACAAAGTTGCTAAATTGCTCGGGCTACCTCAAACATGAGATTCTCCTGATTTTCAGCTTGCTGGGGTGCTGGCTTTGCCTATGCGCACCACCCTGTGTGGCTAAGAAGGACGATATGAACAGCCATTTCTTTACATGAGATGTAATTTGTAAAGTGGGATCTAAGTACTGTGAATCACAAGAAGGGATAGGTAAGCTCTTGGGAACAGCTTTTTTGTCTTTTTTTGCCATTTCTGTTGTGAAATTTGTTTTTACGCGACTGATACCTATTTTTAGGGTCCCTCGGGAGGCATCCCATTTTGTCTTGAAACAAAAAGAGAGAACACTTAAACTTTCTACAGATCAAGGATTCTGCGGGTTTTGCATGCTCTATTTGCTTCAAAAAATAAAGCATTCTAGCAGCGCTTTCTTACCATCCAGATGTAATCTGCCAGTCCTACTGGGACCCATCCTCTTCATGAGAGTTTCAGCCACTAATTATTTCTGCTATCTGATGGGACACTTTTTCTTGGCTTTGGACCGTGTATAATTGCAAAAGACCCGAGTGTTGCAAGCATACCATGGCCTGTATCTTAAATGCAGGACCAATTCGGTGGCAACATTGTATGAAGCTGCTGAACTCTTAGGGGCCCTGTGAAGATCCCCTAACAGTCTGTTCATTGTATGGAGAGCTGTGGTTGGAGATACACAGACAGAGCTTTCCTCCAGGATAAGTCCTCACACATGCGGGCTCTATGGAAGCACTTCACAAGTAGAGACTTAATGTTCCCTAGCATTTCACAGTTCCTCCATCTTGCAGAAGAACCCTAGCCATCTATTATTTAGATGTTTGTTTGGTTAGACTCAAAGTGTCTTTATTCACACTTTTTAACTCCTTCTATACTAACTATCCTTTTTTCAGAAAGAAGAGTTTTATTAAAGATAATAAGTAAATTCAGTAACTCTGTTTTCCTCTGAGGATCACACATACTATAGAATATTGATTTTCTTAGTTTATGTTTCTGTTTTTGGCATCTGCAAAATTAGGTATAAAGTTTTTTTTCAGGATGCTTTATTTTTCTTTTATTTTATTAAGGAAATAATATCATTTTCATGTCAAGAGGACCACACCAAGGCTAAAAACATAGTGATATATTTTTCAATTGTTTTTATTTTGGTAAAAAATTCATAAGGCATAAAATTTAACATTGTTATGTAAATACACGAATTCCAAGTTCTGTAACACATTAGAACCATGGGGTTTAGGGAATTAGTGAGCGTCTGTGTCCACCCCCTTTTCAGAGTTTCACTTCTTTTCTACCTGACCATTGCCCCTCTTTCTACCCTGCCATTCATATTGGGGCCTTTTTATGTTATTATTTTTGTGCATTTCATAAGAGGGATGCCCATCTATAGTCAGTCTTTTGTATCAGTCTTTTGGTCCATTTCACTGAGCACTATTGGCTCTAGGTGGCCCCATTTTTGTTCAAACACGTCATATCTGTCTTTCCTTATGGCTGTATAGGGTTCCATTGTGTATAACTAACACATCTTCTTTAACTGTTCCTATATGGATGGGCAGGTAGGTTGTTTCCAGGATTTGACTATTATGAATTATGCTGCTATAAACTTGGATATGCATGTGCCTTTTTGGTAAAAAGAAATAATAATATTTAAGCATATTTTTGATACCTGAACTTCATATCTCTTACAATTTTAGTTAACATGTAAGGCTAATTGAGTTCTCAAATGCTGATAACTGCAACTTTACTGCTGAAATGATTTTTGGAGATTGGTAGAAAAAAGCTTTGCATATACAGAAACATGCTTCTTTTGTCTTGCTCATTAGATTTAGCTAAGAGAGAATCTGAAATTTAGGTTTGGACGGAGTCTTACCTGCAATGCCTATGTGCTGTCTGGGACCTAAAATTAAAGAAAAATCAATAGAGAATTGTTATCCTTCGGGCATCAGAATTATACCAATGTATGCTAGCTTCTAGGTAGCCGTGATTTCTCCAGAGTGCTCAAACGCACGCTGCAAGTTGCCCTTGTGTGTGTTGGGGCGGGGAAGGAATCACACCTAGATGACAGGACTAGCATTGCAAGAGCGACCTTTATTATCATATAATTTAACCCCCAAAATCAATGACAGTTGTAGAAATAGGCTGATGACACTAATAATAGGTTGCCTTGTTGATTTAAATGAGAGTAGAAAGACATTCCAGTGACCAAAGCGGTTAAATAAACTTTGTCTGTAGATACAGGGAAGATAAAATCAATGAACATTTACAGAAATCATTAATATTTGGGCAAATGGTATTCTCTTCAAACATGGTAGAAGTGGTGTTTTTGGTAGAATCATGTTACATATTCATCTACAACCTCCAACACGTGTAATAATAAAAATTAGCAAAAATTCTAGGTACAATTATCAGAGAACACTACACTACAGACAAAAGGTGAGTCAGCAACGTAATATTCTCTCAAACAGGAAGTACTGAAATCAAAACACATAGTTATAAAATGTATTCCATTCATTGTTCTCAGTACTTACACATTCAAACAAATAAATGCCATAATTTCATATTTCTTATAGTAAAGCATTTTGAAAAATAGGGTCGTACTTAAAGAGACAATTGATTTAGAAATACCCATAGTTCACAAAGAACAATGAAAGGCTCCAGGTTATTCAGCCTGGTGGTGAATGGTTAGTATCACAAGGAGGCCTACCTCTACTCACGGGAAGAAAATGCTTCTTTTGCTTCACTACCCGATTTCTTGATCCCTGGAATGTTTTTTTTCCACTTGGTATGTTCTGATCCACCCCAGTTACCAAGCGTATATCCTTCAATTGGTTTCTGTTAAGAGTTTAAATCACAATTCATTTTCTTAGAAGCAGAAAGATAGAGTAATGGCAATTTTGTAAGATGGCTTACTAGAGAAAATTAGGTGCCTTACGGAAGTGATTCCTCATCTGGCACTTTCTACCCATTTGGTCCCACAGTTTTCTTATTGGTTCCCAAACAGGTGTGGCAACTAGTAACAAATGATTCTAGCCTATGTTATTGGTCTGAGCATGGAAATACAAGAAACTGCATTTGAAGTCAATTGGCAGCATAGTCGGCTAGGCCTGCTATCTCCACTTTCTGAATCAGTTTTCTCCTGTCGAAAAGGGTGAAAACGTGGAGATTTATATGCTGACTTTTATTACACCACATGCTCAGTGTCCAGATGCTAGCTGCAGCCTGATCTGCCCACTTCTCTTTTGAGATGCACGGAGCAGGTGCTGCTACTCCTGTGACAACAGTCTGCCTCTGTCACAGGCAGATCTTTTGCTCAGTTGTGTATTTGTGAGTGACGCTCCTAGGGAGACTCTCAATGGCCTCTTTGAAGGCAGTTTGTGATCTGGCCTTGTGCACTCATATGACTGAGAAAGGAGCCACGTCATATTTCAGGAACAACCATGTTAATGTCATCAGAGAAAAATGGTATCAAACTCACACCTCATGGTCACGTCATAGGTGAACCAAATGCACAAAAGGAACCATTATAAAAAGAGAGCTGGATATACATACTGTGTGTAAGTGATTCCAATTAGCTGTCTGCTGCCAAAAACATTGTCAAAAATTACTACCTGGGCCTTGAGAGTAGACAATATGCATCCTTCAACCACACTTTTTTTTTTTGTCTCCATAGCAAACCCATGGCTGCCTTATAAATAGGCTCTTCTACAACATGACCAGCATAAACAGATTCTATAAACACTTTCAATCTGAATGAGATATACTTTGAAGCTTGTGGAAGAAGATTTGGGGAATTATTCATGTTATAGTCTGAAGAATAAAACAGACCAGAGCCACATTTGTCTGAAAAGGTAGCCACAGCTACTTTTGGGAGCTAAGAAACACACTATTAGACCATAGCGAACATTTGTGGATGAACAATAGGTACACATCACAGGGGAAATTTGAAACATTGTAGTTTTAATTAATTGTGAAATAAAATATATTTTATACTATGTTTATAAAATAATGCTTTTGAGCTGTCTCTTCCTTAAATTAATTATTTCTTCTCCTTTCCTCCTCCTCCTCCTCCTCCTCCTCCTCTTCTTCTTCTTCTTCTTCTTCTTCTTCTTCTTCTTCTTCTTCGGGTCTTGCTCTGTAGTCCAGGCTGGTTCCAAACTCTCTATGTAGTTCAGGCTGGCCTCAAATAAATGGCAATCCTCTTGTCTCAGCCACCTGAATGCTGGTATTAGGCGTGTGCCACCACCTTCCTTTTTAAAATTGACCATTTTTTGGAGGGGGGGAAGTATTGAGAATTGAACCCAGGGCCTTTGCTCTGAGTGGCATCCCTACTCCAACCTTTTATTTTATTTTTGAGACATAGCTTCACTAAGTCACTAAATTATTCAGGCTGGGCTCAAATTTGTGATCTATCTGCCTCAGCCGGCATTGGTGTTTCTAGTAAGCTCTGCCAGGTTAAAACTCTGGCTAGATTTTTCAAAATATATCTTTATGCAGAGATAGAGAATTAAGACTGTCATGAAGTGACTTTGGGTCACAAGGAAATTTAAAACAACCTAAATTTTCTAATATTGTATAATGCCTTCCCAGTTTGGTTTGAAGTTTTAAGTATCTGAAAGTTAGTAGACTCAAATATATGACTTGCATTTATGATTCCAACATTTATCATATGTGATCACAGCACTAATAAACAATACCCTGCGAACATAGTTTTCAGGATAATCTATTGCCCATGTTTTAGTTACTTATTCGATGCTGGGACAGAATACCCAGCATCTACAGCTTAAGGGTAGACAGATTTATTTTAGCTCACAGTTTCAGAAGGTCTCACACAGTCCATTGATGCGTGTCCAGCAATGGTGGAAAAACACAGTTGAACTGTAATGAGAGAAAAAATTCTTCAGTGGAGGGCAGAATGAAAGCCAAGCGAGGGGGGAAGGGCAGAGCTAGCATATTACCTTCTAGGTCCTGCCCCATGATCCGCCCCTTGTGACCAGGTCCCACCTCCCAACAGTACATAGTCCCACAGTGCTTCCACAACATTCACATACAGGAGGCTTTTGGGAGACATTCCAGACCCAAACCATAACAGTGCACAGAACTGATTTAAATCAAGTTCTCTGCTGTAGGGAGACTCTGTTGCTCCCTCCTCTCTCTCACTGCTGCGTTCCTCTGGCTATTCTTTTCTCACTCTTCACTCACCTATTCCAACATCCCAGAAAGTGTCTCAAATACTCCTCAGAGGGAAGCAATGAGCAAACAGCATGTGTGGGGCGAGGAGTGCCACTCTTGACCTTACTCTGTAGGAGGCTCAGTGCATTTTTAAACTAAAGTTAAGATCCTAGTTTTGTAAAACTGTGGAGTCTAAGTAGGCATTAATTTGGAAAAAGTGTTCTACTGAAAAGAGTCTTGAAAGCACTACTTGTTAGTGCAACATGAAGAAGTTGTAGATTTGAGTATCCCTGCTAGAAAATGTGTGTGTGTGTGTGTGTGTGTGTGTGTGTGTGTGTGTGTGTGTGTGTATGCGGTACTGGGAATTGAGCCTATGCATAAAGTTACATCTTCAGTCCATTTAAAAAAAAATTTGACTTCAAAATGGGATCTCACCAAGTTGCTCTGTTGTCCAAGTTCAGTTCAAGCTTGTGATCCTCCTGCCTCTGGCTTCCAGAGTGATGAGATTACAGGGCTGTGCCACCTGGTTTGGATTTTTTATATTTAGAAAGTTAAAGAATTGTCTCTTCATATCCATACTTTCTCGTTAAAAGATGGCATGACAAATGTGCATATATATGAGATTAAACAACAGTTATTCTAAATACACATCAAAACACAAGGGATATGTTGAAAGGGAGAACATAACATGAGTTAGTCTTACATAGTTTGTTTTTTAAGGCAAATCTTGAGAATTATAGCACATGTCCTGTGTCAGAGATTAACTAGGGTCAATTCTTCACTGCTGTTGTAAAATAATGACATTTCAAGCAAACATATTTTCACTATGGTATATGATTTTAAAAGCATAATAACTCAGTTTCTGAGTTACAAGAAATAATGCATAGAACTGTCATTTTGTTGTGCAGTGAAAATTTTGGCAATATGATTCAAGATTGCACCAATAGAACAAATCACTCAACTTGGTTATCCTGCAAAGCACATTTCCTTACAAAGAAGACTGACCCATCTGATCTATTTTAAAGATATTATCAATGGGACTGGAGGAATGGCTCAGTGGCTAAAACCCTTGCCTCACAAGAACTAAGTCAAGCACTAAGTACCCAAGTTCTATTCCCCAGCAACACATAAACTGAGCGTGGTGGCACAAGCCTGTAATCCCAGAACTCGGGAAGCTGAGGCAGAAGGATTGCTGTGAGTCCAAGGCCAGTCTGGGGTTCTTAGTGAGTTCAGGACCAGCCTAGGATACAGAGTGAGACTGTCTCAAAATCAATCAATCAATCAATCAATATTTAAATTATTATCAAATAAGTTAAATTTTATGAAATTCCAGTGGCATACATTTCTTATGTTCTACCTCAATTGTTTTTTATGATTTTCTTCATCAATAAAATGCTTACTTAATATGAATAGTTTTCTTGTATTTTAAAGTGATAGTGTTCCCCTTAATTACGAATCCATGATAATTTCCATAATGTTTTTACTATTTAGTTTGCTTTTCATTATTAGTATAAAATTGCACTGTATTTAAGATAGGTTTCTCCTTTACATGTTTTTGCATTTCCCACCATGCCTGTAACCTCATTTGCACCTAACAGTTGCTTAATACTTACTTGTTGACTTTTGGACAAATGGTTGATTATGTTTTCTAGATAGGTAGGATGCTTTTGATTATAGAAAACAAAGCAATCAGGTGAAAGTCACTTGAACAATTGCTACTGAAAGTGTGTTTCAGAGGTTGCTGTCAGTATATAAAATATTATTTTCTGATCTGCAAAGTGCTAAATAATTAAGAGCCAATATTTAAAAGTAGTTATGCCGATTTGAGTTTATCATGATGTCTCAACGTGGTCAATATTTTAAGAATTTATTTTCATTATATTTTTAACTTATTATATTTTAAGACAGCATATTTTGTCTTAATATGATAAGTAAGTTGAAACACATGTGCATGCACACATACAAACACGTGCATAATTATAGAATTTTGAGAAACACAGATTTAGACAGTGTGTGTTTATGAGTAGATTTCACATTATATAAGGAAACAATTACTGAGTTGGGCTTCAACAATGTACATGAGGGCCAGAGCCTTAGGACGGTGGGTGCTTCCGGGATTCTTTTGGTCTTCTAGTCTGGTTACAGTGTGCCTTCGACATCTCATACCTCGTGTTCTCACATGAAAATATTCGACTTGAGAAGAAAATGGGTAGATCTTTTCTCAGTTCTTTCTTTTTGTCTGTAAAGAAAATCTTTTTCAGACTTTTCTCTGTGTATAGTTAACCAGATTTGGGCTCTGTGCCTTCCCCTGGATCAGTCCCTACAACATTGTTACGGCTGAGTCCAGTGTGATTCCTTCTCTGGAATCATGTTAGAGCTTGACCAAAGCCAGGGTTCTCTCAGCAGGAAGGAGTGGTGAGTGACTGTTCTGAACATCTCTTCAGTGATCTAAAATGATCTGACATGGATATAACCATTGATCATACTTTAATAAGTGGGAAAGTATAGAAATAGTCCAACTTTGTATAATATGTATAAATTATATTAGGCATTTACATAATTCTTTGTAGTTCATACAACTACTCTATTCACAGCGACTGTTACTTTCATCTTACAAGTAGAGAAAAGCAGACATCGAGAGGTTTGGTGCCTCATTGTGCTTAAGGTCATATAATTGGGATGTCAGCACAGGCGAGATTTCAAGGATGCACCACAAGTGTCTAGGTTCTTTCTCTTGTAACACCAAGGCTGTTCTATGCACTGCTGGTCTGGCTGTCCTAGTGTACATGATGTCAGAAATTGGAGGAGGTCTGAGTCAAGAAAACTAGCTTGAACGGTGGCCTTATGAATTGACTAATTAATTAATAATAATAAATAGTAATGTTTAGAGCACATTTATGCATTTCTGGCACGAGTCATTTTAGTTCACTGAAATGTAACTCTCTGCTGCTGTTTGAAATGCCTTTCCCATATACCATCTGTTATTGCTTCCCCATGAGTCAAAGATCCCTGCTATTTCTATGGGCTGTACATTATATGTAAAAGACAAATTTTATGTAATTCTGGAACCTAGATGAACATTGGTTAATAAACTTCTATGCATTGTGGGAAATTATGGCTTGTTCCTCTCCTAGTATTTTGTCAGTAGTACCTAGGTTTTTTAGGGCTTTCAAAGACCATTTTTAACCCCAAAGAGTCTGAACAATCAACTTTCTAACACTTCTTTCCAACAATGGTTTTTTGCAAACTAAAAATTGTTCATGAAATTCTCTCTTAATCTTTGGATTATAATTTTTCCAATTGCACAAGAAAGCTGCTTTTGAGAAGCATTAAATGATATGTCTATAGATAAATCAATTTTCTCCCCATTAGACTGCTGACTTGGGCATACAATCCTAATTATTTAGACCATATTTTTTTCTGGAGGTGATGCTAGGTTCTAGCTCAGGATGCACATAGAAAAATTTAAAGGGCTGTGAAAATACACTTGGTGACATTTATCTTTGATTCTGAAATGTGGAGATTCTATCATCACATTTCTGAGATTTCTATCAAATATCAAGCTACCATGAACCCATCTTACATATGTTCTTTCTACAGTGACCATATATTTTTAAATTATACTCAGTTGTAAGGTATGTTGGATCAGTAGCTTTGACTCTTGGGGCATTTGACGATACTCATTAATGTTGCTGACACTGCCTTTGGGTAGAAAACCTCAGTGTATATTTAATATACAACTAAACATTCTCATCAGATTTATGGTTTTATGAAAATTATAAAAGCGAAGCTTGGGACAAAATAAGCCTATCTGTCTTCTAAACATTTCTGCATGCCTCAGTGGAATGAAACTAATTTATGTAATGGTATCAAAAATGAAAAACAATTTTATTTATTTATTTTAACTCATGAAATTCTTCTGACTTATTCCCTCTTGCACTATTTTGTACTTTTTATTTTGAGGATGCCCTGCAAAGTTAATATTACAATACTAAAGGTGTAGTCACACTGAAATATAGAAGGTCTTCATAAATAACAGATTATTGCCCCTTTGAAAATGTGTGAAATGATAAAAATTGACTTTAAAAACACAATTAGTATTTTTAGATATCACTCATAAATCAGAATACACACATGCTTCACTTTTACTTAGAACTTGAAACGGAGTATTCATGAAAATTTTTAACATATTTATGGGATGCTGTAGGTTAAGTCGGAGACAATGTAGGAAGGGAAAACTCAAATTCTACATCACACTGCACCAATTGCTGCCATGGCGGAATGAAACATGCATTATATTTAATGTGACCCAATTTTGAACAAAATATCTCATGACACTGGGACATACCATAAACGAGTATTTTTTTTTTTTTTTCACATTGAACGCTTCAATTTGTCTATTCTTACTGTTGCCTTTAAGCCTAGGAGTTTATGCCAGGCTTAGAAATGGAGTTTGTAAAAAGGGTTTTCCTGGGACTGACACAGACAGGGAATTGAGAATAGCTTGATTTTCTTGTCTAGAAGAAAATATCAAGATGTACCCAAGAGCTCGGATAGATAAACAAACTCCTACTCTGAAATGGCAGTATTGAGAGGTTTACAAGACAGAATGAACCAACAGTTTCAACCATACCATATCCAAGCCTATGTGCAGTGTTTTCTTCATGCTAGTGTTTCCTGTAATTGGGGTACCTAGAGTTTGGGTGCCAGTATTCAGTATTTTAATTTTTGTCAGTACATTCAGTATCCTATCGATGTGACAATGCTATAAAGGATTTAACATCATCTAAAATTTTTTAAATTATATATTAGAGATCATCTACCACAACCACTTTCTTCCAAGAGAGAACTGATTTCAGCTCTAGAGATTCTTCAGAGGTCATGTAGAATTCTGAAGTCCTGTGGCGGTTCAGCCCTTTTCTTCACCCACTGTTAGGACACGCCCATACATACCGGCTGCGAGCCAGTGGGGAATGCCTCTCTGCTTTGCGGAGAAACCAGACTTCTGGACGGCAGTACTGCCAGGCTTCGACAGCTCAGCCAAGCAGTTTATGAGGAGGTGCGGCTGCTACAGAGGAAGGAACTGACGGGTGGACTACAGAAAGAAGTCACCTATCTCTAACCAGCTTGGGATGACACGTCAGAATCATAGCACCATGCATAGAGAGGGTCCTCAGCTTGTATTTAGTAAGTCACACTAGTAAATACATAGGAGACATAAATGCACAGGCTTTTAGAGTGGAAATGGATCCCAGATTTAGGTCACTCAGTGATTTTCCTTGGGAGTTCCAACCTCAGATCCCGTCAGCGTAGCTTTTAACCCAAGGCAGGGTTGTACCTTTCTGCGCACATAGGGCATTTGGGCCTGTGTGGGGACATCTTGGGTGTCACAGTGAGGGTGGGAAGTAGGAAGTGGTGCTTTACTCAGACTTTCAAGGGGAAAGAGGCACATTACTTCCAATGAACAGGTATTATTGCATAATATATTTTTATCTAATATAATAAAAGGTCTCCCATTAAGAAACAACTCATGTGGTCTCTCTGATAGAGCGGAGAGTCAAAGTCCCTACTTTCTCACTGACTACCTTGTTGGACCTGTAACATTCAAAAAAAAAAAAAAAAAGACTTTCTTGTATTTAGTGGGAATCTTGGATGTCTTGCCATTAATCTTTCCTCCAGAGGAACTGAGACTCTTCGGTTTTCAATAATGTTACCCCTGCATCTCATTTTCTGACCTTCTCCATTCTGGTCACTTTTATGAGGTTCAGGCTATTAGGATGGGACATTTAGAACCTGACCCAATCCTTTAATTATGACTCACATGTGCCACAAAAAAGGACAAAATTGCCTTCGTGGTAGTAATTGTTATGATTTCTGTTAATTTAACCTGAGGTCTAAAATTTTATCAGTTTATAATCAACTGAAACTTCAAACTTGTCATAAACTGTAGGTAAGTTCTGCTTTTGTTATTCCATACACTAGGAATTTGCAAACTGTTTGGGAAAGGATCACACAACAAATAATTTAGTTCTTTTTTAAAAATAATTTTATTGTGGTAAAAAAGTTCACATGACATAAAATTTCACATTTTTTTGGAAATACATGAATTTCAAATTCTGTAGCACATGAGAACCATGGGATTGGGAATTATTGAGCACCTGTGCCCACCCCTTTTTCATATCTTTACAGCTTCATTGGTCTCTGATTCAGTTCTTCACTTCTGACTACAGCATGAAATCATCTACAGAAACTCCACAAATAAATGGCTGTGCTTGTGTTTCAAATAATCATTATTTACAATTATAAGTGGTGGGAGAAATTTGGTTCCTGGGCCAAAGTTTACTAACTCATTCTATGTTAAAAAATCACTAGAATCAAATCTGAGGTTATTTTATTTCATTTTTAATTAAAATTTTAACTTACACTTTGTTGATTTCAGCCAATAATTTTAACCAACTGAAGATTTATTGAATTCTAATTTTATGTTTGTTGTCTAATAGAAAAATTAAAAATATTTTCAACATTTTGTTAATTAGCATAAGAATAGAAAATTAGCTTTAAAAGATCCTATGCCACATATATATTTTTTCAGTTTGAGATGATCAGTAATTTAGCCAATAAATATATTTTGATTTAACTGTCAATTAATTTATGAAATTGCACCAGACTTCTATCACAGAGTGAAAATTTCTTCTTTCCTTTAAGAAATTATAAAGGGCTCGTCTGTCTTTTCTTTCTGAAATTATGATAGATGTCTGTGCATATTCAACTGGGCCTGAGATTAGAATGCATCTGAGGTACTGGGGAGGTTCTCTGGCTGTTGTATATTTTTCTTGACTTTAATGTACTTTTAAAGTACTAGTTATATTATTTCATGTCCATTTTGATTTTTAAAAAGTGAAAGAAAAAATTATACAATTTTCATGGTTTTCTGTAGTTTTTCCTGAGTCATAAGCCTGCTACTTCCAAGGTCATACACTGTTCCAATGTATTGTGCACATGTGTGGTGGGGTGAGGGGAATGCTGGGTATTGAATTAAGGATCCTATGCATCTTGAGTAAGCAACCTTCTACTCTTTTCTTCTTTAATGTCATGCAAATATGACTTTTTTAGTTTTTTAAAGACCATTTTGATGAAGAATTAATGGAATAAGTACTGTGAAACTTAAAGGATAGGATATTTTCTAATTTATCAATATATTTAAAAGTTATTTAATATAATTTCAGAATTATACTAAATAATTCCTGCAGTTGAAATTTCTTTTAATATAAAGTCACATATATTAGCAAATGATTTATAACCATTACCACAATGTGACTCTTTTAATTATTTTAATGTTGAATTGGAGCCAAGATACTGAATAATATTCATCCACTCAATTTAAAGACTATTGTACATATTTCTTTGGATTTTCTTATGTTTTTTTCAGATATTAAAGAAAACTAAACTTATTGAGGCTATATGATACCTTATGTAGAAACTCAAGGTAACTTTTTCTCAGGTTAAATCCAGAATAAACAGCCTTACCGAATTGCAAGTGTAGAAAAGACTTAGATCCGACATCATGGTAGTTGCTTATGTGGGTGTATTATATTGGCTGTGTTTTATATTCTTTAATTAGTAAATGGAAACAACTTGTTTGTTTGTTTTGTCTGACCTTGTGAAAGGACGCTGCCCTGTTAGCCATGTCTATAGACTTTTGAATAGGAAACTAGAAATAAAGCAGTTATTGTGCTCCTGATGTCCCAAGCTGTGGCCCTAACAACCAGTTATGAAAACAAGAGCTGATGTGCTATTAAGGATACACATGCTTATATTAATCTTGAATTTAATGACATACTTTGTTTTGGGCATTATTTTTTAAAAATCAGATGAGAAAGTTTTGAATTTATTAGTCTATTTCTTTCAAGATAGAAACTAGAAATATTCGAGTGATAAGAAAGATTAAATTTAAAAAGCCAGAAAAATTTAATTATTAGAAGTGTGTCTAAAGCATTGGATAGTAAAAATGGTGATTTCCCATAATTTTGTGAAGGAATAGTTTCAATTTTGTTTAATTGTAACATTAAAATTTGTTAATTTTTGGAGAATTTATTTTTTAATCACTGAATGTAGACTTTTTTCAGAAGTTAATGAAAAGTAACTGCTTCTGAACATGTAGAATACTCTTGAAATCAATAGGAGGTTTTAATCATAGTCAAAGTATTTTCTCAATACATTTTTAACAATGTAGTCAAAAGTTAGATCAAAATTTGTATAGACAAGATATATTTTTAGAGCATTTTTAGTGTATGTGTATTTATTAGTTTTGAGTTGAACAAAGAAATTGAACAATTTTTTAGACATCTGGATCTCTATTAAATTATACAGACCTGGGTGGACTTGTAGAGGTATATAAGAGTGGAAGCAGTCCAGCTTTGTTGATGACTGTTGGTGACCTTCTCCCACACTCCTGTCCCCTCTGAGCTGCCTGGAGTTTTGCACCCTTCTTCGATGGGCTGGGATGGTACCTGACAGAATTCTTATCAGAAAGAGAAATGAATCACTGAGCTTCACATGACATCATTTGTGTGGAATGAAAATTTATCATCATCTCCGAAAGTAACAGACATACAGTCATCCTTAAGGTTAAGATGAAAACCACACATGGAAAACCATCTTTTCTAGTTAAATTAAAAAAAAAAAACTTGGGATTTGAATTGTTTTTCTGCTCCAAAAGGATTAAGGCAATTTAACAAGGCTTTAGGATATGTCCTTGGATAAAGCTCACCTTATCTAATTTCAAAACCCTCCTTTAATTACTTCTCGACTTCTACTTCTGGCAAAGACGAAGTAACTAACTGCTATTGAACTTACTTCTTTGGTGTAAACAACTCCAAGGCAGAGCAAAGTAGGGCCTTCAAGGGTGGCACACACGGGCAGAGCGGGCACTCATCTTGAGTAAAAGGAGACCCACAGGGCACGTGTCTGACATGGACTTGAGCAGCATTTGCAGCCTGACTTGATAGCAACAGTTCTCCCGACAGGAGGAGGCAGGCGGTGGAGAGCAGGACTGAAATCACTGGAGAACGTAACACAGGAAGGGAGCTGCACCCAGACTGGACACAGAAGAAGTAAGGAATAAATCCCTGTGGCTATGTCTGAAGACAACGAGGACCGGGTCACAAGTGCCAGAGTCCTTGAAGCCCAATGGAACAAAGACACGAGGGAGTAACAGAGAACAGAGTTGGGTGCTGAGGTCAGTCCTGGGCGCAGGGAATTATGGGTAGAGAAATGTGAAGAGTCCTCCCTGAGCAGATCTCACACAATTGGTACTGATGGGCAGGTGGAGGCAGGGCCTCATGCTATCCTAGAGCAAAGGTCACATGCTAGAATTAAGTAATAAAATAGATCTGCTGCACAAACCATAGAGCCATGCCTGATGATGCAGAGAACATCTCCCAATTTAACCATCCCCGAGTAAGCCCAGGGATTTTGGAGGGAGAAAATCATAATCTGGTTTTCATAAAGCTCCATATGGTACATAACAAATAATTATTAGATATTTAAAGAGCCAAAATAACCAACAAAAAGATTCCAATTTAGAAGACACATAGTCTATAAAACAGGCCTGAAGGTGAGTAAGATTTTAGAATTGACAGTTTCTAAACTGTTATAAATATTTTCAGAACTTAAAATATGGAAACTATGAATGAATTTAGAAGGGAACTCAACATAGAAATTGAAAGGAAAAATTCTAGGCAAAGAGTATTAAAAACTCGTACTACATTAAACTCAGTCCAAAGAAAGCAGGAGAGGAGGAGCAATGTCATAAAAAATCCAGAGACAATATATAACATGTACCACTAAGGTGCTTTTGGAAATTTCACAAATCAATTATTGTATAAAAATAAGTTGATTGATTAAAAGGTATGTATTTTCAAATTAGTTTTTGAAAAAATCTAAACTCTGATATATGCTCTTAAAAACAAAGATGAAGTCTGGAGGAATAGCACAGTGGTTAAAGCATTTCCCTAGCAAGCTGAAGTCCCTGGGTTGGATTTTCCAGCACCACATAAACCAGGTGTGGTGGCACACACCCATAAACATAGCACCCAGGAGGCTGAGGCAGGAGGATTGCTTTATGTTCAAAGCCAGCCAGGGCTACATAGTGAGTTCAGGACCAGCCTGGACAGCAGAGTGAAGACCTGCCTCAAAAAACAAAATAAAATAAAAAACAAAAAACAAGGATGTTAATGAATATATGATGCCAGTATCACTCATTAAAATCCGGGTTTGACTTATGAATATTGTACAGGATAGAATTTAAAAATATTTCAAGATACATATGGAGATTTTCGTAAGATTCAGTAGTTAGTTCATCAAAAAATTCAGAAATTTCTAATATGCACTTACCTATTAGCAGAAATTCAAAATATTTTAAAAGCCAACAGAGGTAGAGAAAAATATATGTAAATTCATAATCAGCCATTTTAATAATTCCCAATGATTAATAGGAAAATCAGAAAAAAATTAGTAAGGCTACAAAAACTGCACTGTGGATCTGATAAGCATAACTGATATTTTATAACATTAGGCTAAAAATGTAGAACATAAGTTCAATGTAGTTCCATAGAAAATGTTGAAATCTTTTTGGGGAGCGCATTTTGTCAAACAGACTCTGGGGTATAACACAAAAGGTAGATCCAAGAAATCCTCAGCTATTTTTGTAAGGATCCAGGTTGGAGAAATCTTACTCTACAGGGGGTAGACATGTCGATTAAGGGTGTGCGAAGAGTGCAGCAATAGGCCCATACACAGTTGGCCTATTAAGTTTTGACAAAGATGAATGACAGTTTAATGGAGTAAGCAAAACTTTTTGAACAGATGGCATTGAAATACTGGATAGACAGGTGGAAAATATGAATTTTGACCCCTATTTAATTTCATTCACAAGAATTAATTTTAAATGAATCATAGACATAAATATAAAGCTGAAGTCATACATTTCTAGAAGAAAATATGGGAAAATATCATCACAATCTTACAAGAAGTGAAGTATACAGAATCATTAGTCATAAAAAATAAAAAATGAACAATTATGCACCAGAGTTCAAACTTGACAAGAAAGGAAGGCACACCGAGCCAAAAAAAAAAACAAGAAAAAGAAAGAAAGAAAGAAAGAAAGAAAGAAAGAAAGAAAGAAAAAAGACAAATGCTTGCACGACACTTACCTTAAAAAGAACTCTTATTTAGAATTTTGCAATGCTTAATACCAACCAATCATTGAAAGACAAATATTCCAATTAAAAAAGGGCAAAAACGTGAAGCACTGAAGCACAAGCAAATGGCAACAGAAATGTAAATAATCTCATCCCCATTGTGTGTCAGGGAGACACAGTGGGAGAAACAATGACACACTACTTCTTACCCTGTCCAGTCGCTAACCACCGATAAAGACACGTCCCAATTGTAGTGGAGAATGTAGGCAAGTGGAGCTTGCAGACACCTTGAGGAACTGTTTGGCAATTTCTCAGAAATTTAAACAGACAATCTGTTTCCCAGAATTCCACTCTGAGGTATTTACACAAGAAAAATAAAAAAGAAGGTAAAAATGAAAATGTGTATACAACTTTTATACTGATTTGACTTACAAAATTGTATCAATTTATAATTTTCAATATATTGCTTTAGTATTTGTATACACTTTAGTTAAAAAGTAATAATCAACACATACATTGCTTCCCTTATTTTCTTACATTAAGAGCTCTTAAAATCTATTCTTTTTGCAAGTTTCAAGTCCACTCCCAGTTGTGCAGAGTGTCTCTTGAGCTTTCTACTGCCTGACTCATGTTTGGTGTCCTTTGAGCACCATTCCCAAACCCAGACACTCTGGCCCCTGGAGACCATGGCTCTACTCTTACATGTATGACTCAGCATGTTTGGATACCATCTGTACATGAGATTATAAGTACTTATACCTTTCTGTAATTGGCTTATTTCCCTTAATACAGTATGCCCAGGTTGATTTGTGTTGTTGCAAATGAAAGGAATTCATTTTTTAAAGACTGAACACTATTCCTTGATATTATATGTATTTTTGTAATGACTTTATTCATAATGCACCCAAGCTAGAAACAACCCATATGTCTGTCAATGTGAAGATGAATATGCAAATTATGGCCGTACTCACCAATGATAAAGAACAAACTCCTAACACAGTAACATTAATAAGATTCAAAAACAGTGTATTAAGAGAAAGAAACTAGCTATAATCTTGTAACAGAAAATACAGATTATTTTTTACTGTATATTTATATGAAGTTCAAAAATTCCCACCATGATAAAATCAGCTCCCTATTCCTTATGGTTGTGGGAGGCGGAATGGCAGTTGACTGGATGCGGCAAGTGGGTCCTTTCTGGAACGGCAGAAGTGTTCAGTTCCTCACGGAAATTGGTGGCTAAGGGGTGTTGGTATTTGTATAGATGCATGTAATTGTACAAGGAAGGTCTAAGTTTCACTTGAGTATAAATCTTTCCCCAATCATAAATGTTTAGTTTCAGATTCCCTTTCAAAATTCTGGAAGTATGAATATTTTGGAGGTCTCACATTTAACAAAAATCATCCTTACACCATATAGATGTGCCCACCAATTAGCTTTCCCCGTGCCTCATTCTGATGACCACACGTGTGACTCGGGCAGTGGTCGTCTTTCAGTTCTGTCTCTTGCCCTTTCATTAGATAGTTTATTGGTGTAGGCACTATTTTTCCCATCTTGTTAACCATCATGCCCAATCTCTGGAATAAAAAAAAATCTTTAATGGATTTCTTATGAATTCCTGATAAACAAGATAAACAAGGAATTAGGCAATTAGACGATTTTCCTTTCAAAATCTGACTTTTTTTTTTTCTTTATTCAGAGGATTTGTTGTCTAGGAACAAACACATGTCACCCCCAGTAGAGTTCAAAATACTTATTATTCAGCCAATTGTTTTATGGCATAGTCACAGGCACAAATCCCTGTAAGGAGGATACTGGAGGCTTGATGACTCCATAGATGCAGGAAAAGGAGGACTGGTGACCTGGCATGAAATAGCCCCGTGGAAACCACACAAAATGGCAGTGCACCCATTAACACCTTTCCAAAACCAGTTATCCAGGAAGCAGCATTTTCAACTCTATGCTGAACATGACTATGAAATAGAAAGTGCTTAATTTCAAGCCTTGACTCATAGTAGAGTTTGTAGATGCATCAAATGCCAACAGATCACAGGCAAGCAAGGTGTTTGTTAGATGCTACAGGTACCCTGAAAAATGAGCAGGAACGGTCTGTAGCTGTGGGATGTTGGCAGTTTCAGAAAAGGCACAGCTGTGTCAAGACGCATCAAGATCTTCGGAAGGGCTATCCAATATAGAAGCAGATACTAGTTCATACTATGGTCGAGCAAGTTTTCAAGTATTTTCTTTGAATGCTGCTCCTTTTTTCTTATTTTTAAATACATAATTTTTCTTATGATAGAGGTTGCTCATATATGTGGAACATTTTTAATAATAAAAAAGACATTTTTAAATAACAGATTATTTTTGAAATATGGTCTTGCTGTATGGTGTCATACTTGCAATCTAGGCTTGAACTTGCTATTAAACTTGTGGTCTTCCTGCCTCAGCCTCCTACGTGCTGAGATTACTGATGAGTACCACCCGGCCTGGTTTACAACTGCAATTTTACACAAAGTGCTTCACTAGTTGATAAGTTAGATTATTTTTTAATACTTGTGCTGTATTTGTTGTTTATGTATAATAAGTCTGTGCTTACATATATACATATAAATATATGTCTGTAGTCCAGATATATTACATTATAGTTTCTATTTTCTTTTAATGTTCAACTAATGTCCACATTCAGGACACTTTCTGAATTTCTATGATAACTCTCTTAGGAAAAGACCAAAAAAACTCCATAACAAAACAAAACAGAAAAATGCATGATGTCTCTTCTCCCCACACCTCCTGATCTGCCATTGCCATGTCACCTGACTTTTCTGCTACAGCTTTGCCTTTGCTGCTGAGACCTCCTATCTTAGGTGGCTATCCTTTAGGATGCCCTGAACATATTTGCCTCAGTAAAGGACACAATTTTTTCCCTTATTTCCTTGATGTTTACATAGAGGCAGAGATGTTCTATGGAATATATTTATCTTGGGTTAGTTACAGAGCTTAAAGAAAAAAAGAGAATTTCAATTGGATATTTACCTTATTCCAAAGACCCAATCCTTTTCACGTGGTTCCTTACATATAACACAACACTCTAGCCCTTCCTTGGCACAATGTAATGTTGTTAGTGTAACCCACGTGTATTTCCATTATACTTTCTGTGTATTGAAATTACATATGATGCCATTAACTCTTTAAATATCATAAATATCACAGCTTGGATCTAATATCGTGTCAAGAATTTCTTTACTCTAAAAGTAATATGATTTATAAACTGCAAATATTGGCAACTTTTCTTCCATCTTCTTTTCACCAGGTGACATTTTTTTGTCTCAGAGTGTGGTCCTCAAGGCCATTTTAGGTTATGTCTAAACAAACACTTTGACTTGAAAGTTGTATTTTTCACACCTTGGGAGAAAACATAATACATAATTTGATTCCTTTGTGGGTATCTGTATTGATTTTTTAAAATATTGCGATAACTTAAGGAAAGTCTTACACCAAGCAGCATGAATTGGTCAATTTTCCCATTGCTGAACACAATGCTTAAAACACACAGCTTACAGAAGAGATTTGACTTGGCTCATGGTTTCAGGGCATTCAATCCATGGCTGGCTGCCACCACAGCAGATACATCATAGTGAAAAGCTATGATGAAGCAAAGCTGCTTAGCTCGTGGTAGCCATCAAGAACAGAGGAACAGCAAATGATAAAAAGTTAAGGGATTAAATAAAGTACCTAAGGTCATGCTTTCATAACTCTCCTAGATCCACCAGAACTGTGCACCACCAATCCACAATGTGGTGCTCATGTCCATCAAGTTGACACATTGACGCTTAACCATCAATAGCACCAAAGGGGGAAAAAGTGTGAAGTTGACATGTATGAATTAGTTTTGAAATACTATTCTCATACATAGAAAAACTGAAATGTCCTCCTCTTGCCCAAGATGAATTTCTTTCACAGTTTTTTTTTTCAGATTTGTGACTGACCCAGAATGCCAGATAGAGATGGTTCCCCATACATAGTAGTCCCCGAAAGGATATAAGAAACAAATCCTTTTGGAATTGGTGCGAGCGGGCATGAGGTTTGGTTGCCTCTGAAAAATGTGTTTGTGGAAATGTATGATCTTGATTATATTGTGGTCATTCTAACTTTTGTGACATGGGTTCTGGGGACATTAGTTGTGACAGTTGTAGCCAGTCAGTGTACTCCCATTTTCTTTGGTGTTGTTCAGATCATAATCTGAACAGCGGTTAGTCTCAGGGAGTGAAGCTCATTCAACATCAGGCTGTAACAAAGCATGTTATGTAGGATTCTAATAAGAAAGGGTTAAGACATGAATGTGGCATAAATGGATTGCAAGAATAAATTCTCAAACTGGAAAGTCTCCCAAGTGTAAACCCCTCAATATAAGCACCTCACACTTCCCAGGTAAGCATGGTGCAGATTGTTCTGGTGACAAGCGAACTGACAGGTTTCAATGTGCATCTTCAATAACCTGCTGGGAAAATTCACCTTCAGCTTTCAGGTTCTCATTGAAGTGGCAAAGTTGTATTTTAGAGGATTGGTCCAGGAGCATACTAGAATGACACTATCATCTCATTGCAAGTACGTTGCTATTTCTGGGAAACAGAGAGACATTTCCTAGGACCCTTGAACAGTGATCATAAAACCTCTCCTCCAATCTTCTCTGTGATGTATCCCAGGCTTCACGAGTGCTAAATCCCCCCAAAATAACACTTTCGAGAGATAAAAAAGTCATTAGACAACTGAGATTGATGCCTTCTAAACCATTGATCTGAAGTTGCCCCATATAAATCTTGGCGAAATGATATTTCTACTGAAATGTATATTTTATGATGGAGAAGAGCTCAGGGACCACACAAATGTGTACTATGCAGACCAATAAAAACAGCATCTGCTTCTTTTGGAGCATTCTGTCTTTGATGCACTTCATTATGGAGAGCCGTGGTGCTCTTTAATGGGGTTCCTGGAATGTGAGCTGATGCTTAAGAAGCAGGCCCTAAAGCCAGCTGAGGCTGGAGTATATATGGTGGGGCCATTCTCAGTACAGTCTTGAGCCTTATGCTGGGCTTCCTTGAGTACTCTGGGCTATCCTCTTCTGCCCTCATTCATCAAGGCTTAGTTAGGAATTTGGTTTCTTGTGAGTGAGGGTGTCACAGATCACTTAGCTTCTCGATGGTCTCAGTTTCTGTTCTCTGTGGCACTTCATTTAACTTGGATGAAACTTAACATACAAGAACTTTCTGATTCCCTCTTTGCCTGGTCTCTCCTCTGATGATGCAGAAGATTAGGGTAAGCTGTTTTTATGGAAATGCATAGCCCAGACAGCTTGGAAACAAGGACAGTTTTTCTTCACTTAGAATTTTACATGATTCATCAATTCAATTTTTTATACTTGAAGATTAGAAAAAAATAAAAAGGTAAAGTGAACACAACTTTTCCTAGACAACGAAATCTCTATATTATACTTATGAGAATATTTTTCTTTATGATGTGTTTTTTTGCAGTGACGTACTTATTTTTCACTTTAGTATAAGCTATTTATTTATATCTGCATCCAAGATGTTTAGCCAAGTGCTTAGTATATTGTAGATACTCAATACATATTTATTAAATTGAGTTGAATTAAAAATAGAGCCAAAATGTTCTAAGGGAAGAAAGTATTCATACTATATGTCTGAAAGCAAAAGTGTATTAATACTGGACTATTCATTCCAGAATTCACCACAGTATCTCCTTTGTATTAAGTTGTTCAAGATTAAGTTTTTGACTAAACAGAGTACATAAACTCTACCATGATGGTAAAAGAATATAAAATTATTTTAGCAGTCCTCATAGAAGTACAGTGGTTAATATTTTTGACTATTTTTAAAGTTTATATAATAGAAAATGCAGAAATATTTTTAAGTTAGTTTCCCAAATATCCACTATTGAAACTAACAATACCTAAACTGTGGAAGACACTAAAATATCCATGAACAGACAAGGGATATTAACATTGTGGTATATGTAAACTAAGGAATACTAATCTTCAAAAAAAAACAAGTAAATTTGAGGTTTTTTTGGTAGATAAATGGCTGCGACTTGACACCATCATGTTTAATAAAGTCAGTCAAACTCAGAAGGTTAAATATCATATGGCTTTTCTAATATAAGAAACCCAGAAAGCAGGCATTTTATAGAACCAAATGGGTGTGTTTGTGAGAATCAACGCAATGGGGGAGCGTGCGGGAAGGCCAAAAAGGGGGATCGGAGGGATTGTAACATTGACACAATATATATGTGCACAAAATACCCAAGCTCAAAGTAACTATTGTGTATCACATGTATATATGTGTATGTGTATGTGGGCGGGTGTGGATGTGGGTGTGGGTGTGTATTATTAATGTAAATGGGAAAAACTAAAAGGAACACATTTAAATCATATTTCTGTGATGAAATTTTCTATGGATGAGATAGAGTATTGTCTTTAATTGTTTTCTTTTATTGAATTCAATAGGCTTTATGTAATTTAAATGAACGGATTCCTAAGAAATCATAAGTTTTCAATATTAGTATTCTTGGCAAGTTTCTACTGCTGATCAATTTGTGACTACATAGCAAGTTACCATAGCAAGTCATTATTTCTGATTAATAAACAAAAATCTCAGTTTTTTAAAAAAGATAATATAAAGAATCAAAGTTTACCTCTAGCCAAGGGTGGTTTAGAAGCCTAGCCTGGATACAAGGCCATGATTTCATTTCTGCACAAGATTAAGGTATAAGGGATGTTTTGAGGAGCTAATGGAACCCTGTTAATGTATTTATTTGTACTTGGAACATAGATACCCAGATACATGTTTTCTGCTAATGCTTGTTTCTACATTCCTGGCAGAGATATTCTCAGAAAACACAGCAAATGAGTCCTGCGTGGACTTATTCCTGATTTCTCTCCAATATTATCAATGACAGCCTCCCCATTGTCATCTGCTAAGGCCACACCCAGTTAGGAGTATTGGCTTCCAGTTTCCTGTTCTTATTAGATTAAGAACTGATATTACTGGCTCAGTGCATTTTAATGGAACACAGAATTTTCTGTCCGTTGGTTGCCTGTCTTTGCCATGTTAAACTCCGGCTGCCTCTCAGGACCTGCAGACAGTCCCTCTCACTACGAAGCTCCCTTATCTTGTGCTGCTCCTCAATCCCAGCCTACAGAGCCATGAGTTGAATAAATCTTTATTCATTATAAATTATCCAGTCTGCAGTATTTGGTTTTAGTCAAAAAATTAAGCTAATATAGCTATCAAAATTCTATGTAGTGGAAATACAGCAATAAACAAAGGAGACAGATCTGCGTTTTTATAAAATCACATTTCTACTTCATGCCCTAATATAAATGTTCTGCATTAGCCAAGACCAGCCTGAGCATCAGACATGAGGACCTGTTCATGGGGAAATGGAAGTGGAGGCTAGAACGCTTGTTGCCATTCCCTGCTTAGATGTAAGTTAGAGGTGGGGAAGGTTGGAATGGAAGAGGATCTGGGAAGCACCCATGGAGTATTCTTGGGAACAGGACTGAAAGAGGAAATTTCACTAATCCCATTAAATCTGTCTACGGGAACTCCACAAGCATTCCATCACAAGCTGAACAAGATATGAACTAAATATGCTATTCCAATAAGCACTTAGAAGAAATTCTGTGTCTTATGTTTGAAAGTCATTGCATACATCATGTCAGATTCAGAGTATTGCACATTTAATAGAAATGAAAAAATATTTTATGTGGTCGCAATTAACACCTTCTGAAGAGCATGGAAAACAAGATTGCTTTCAAGGGGCTGAATCCTTGAATGTTCATAATTTGATGTAAGAGAAATTTTGTTAGATTTGTAGATGGAGCAGGTCTGTAATGAGAAAAATAAGCATGTCCTCTGGTGTCCCTTTACATGCCAGCATCTCAGCTTGTCCTGCTAGCCCAGACCTTCCGGGTCCCAGATCCAAGGGCCAGTGGCTTCTTCTTCATAGGCCTCCTTAATGCAAGGTCTCTGATGTGCAGTCCTGGTCCCCTCCTCCCTCCATCACACGTCAGTGGCTTTACCAACACTACTACCTGCACACACACCTTCCTGCAGTCACACATCACATGAAGAGAACCCTGTGATCTCCCTTAACACTCATTGTGGATTCATCACTAACCTAACCTTTTAAGTCCTGTGTTCAAATCACTCTTGAAGGGGTTTTCTTTTTTCCCTTCTCACTGCCACCAACTAAGTCGCCACCTGCTAGATAGATGGTGATACCTCTTTTATTCTCCACTTGGCAGCTATGGGATCTTTTGAAATAGCGCAGGCCAGGTCTTATTCAGACAGGACCAGCCCTGCCCCAAACTTCCCACTGCGATAAAGATGCTATGCCCTGGTCTGCAACAGAACCTGCTCTGACCCCTGCTTCTCTTCCCTGCCTGGTCAATCGTTGTCTACACTACTTGAGCCATATTGCCTTGTTTGTCTGTCCTGAAGAGCCTTTTATGCTCTGTGCTTCCCATAGCTTTTCCACATGCCTCTCCTCCTAGGGAAGCCATGAGGGCCCCCCCTTTTCTTCTTTTAGAGATGGTGCAAAGCCACTTTTAAAAGAGAAGTCTTCTTTTTCTTTCTAGCCTGAATCTGTTTCACAATGGCAGCTTTTGTTTTTCCTGCTCAGGCCTTTTGCCATAAATAGTAACCATATTTATTTGGTGTGCTCCGTGCATCACGAGAAACTGACCTACGTGGGAACTGTCATGGGATTACTCTGCTATCCCTAGCCCTCTACAGGCCTCCTGAGATGCAGAAGGTACTCTGTGAGTGCTTGTGGAATGAATACACGTGTGACTGAGGGAGCAAATTCATTGCTGGGTTATGAGATCTGATACTCACAACTCAACTTGGGAGAAAGTTTATCTTAGTTCATGTTTCCAGAAAGTCTCAGTCTATTCATGGGTGGCTGGCAATGGTGGAGCACCTGGGAGAAGCCCAGTTGAAGAGAAGCTGTTCACTTATGGTGGGAAGAAAACTGAGATTTCCACGGTATTTTTTCAGGCCCTGTCCCATGATCTGTGCGTTCTGACCAGGCCCCACTTCTTAATGGCAGAGGAAAACAATGGATTAACCCCCAAGACTGAATCACCTTCAAACATAAGGCTTCCAGATCCAAACTCTAACAAGTACATACTGTTTTCTCTGTATTTTTAAAATTAGCTTTCCTATCTTATGTAAACATATTCTGTCTCATAGAGATGAGCAAACAGTGTTTGTGTACTCATTTCAATTTGAAAACAGGATGGAATATGTTTTGATTTTATTATTCTCTCTTGTTAAGAAAATGTGTAGATTTATTTAGGGGTACTTCCCCTTTTGCTCACTGCTGATTTAATTGTCATGCATTGGGTGCTCAGAGGAAGGCAGTGTGACAGCCCCATTTTGCAGTCATGGAACCAGGGTGGCTTTGTTCAGTGGTTTGTGCTAGAAAGAGGGCTCTGATCACAGACTTTGAAATGCTTTTGCACTATTTTATAGGGGTCTTTCTCTCAGAGAGACTTACAGCTCAGTCACCTGGATAGGATTAGTATTTCTCACATCGAGATCTCAGAATTAACAGGGTAAGCTCAAATATATTTTGTTTTCTTAGCATACTTTTTCTCTTACGACTTTTGCCTATGCAAGACCTACGCTCAGACTTAAGTGAGAGAAGTACATGTTTGATTGTGAATTTGGGAGTTGATAGACTCAAAAAAAAGAGAGTCTGTATATTTTCAAAAATCTTTTTGCTATCTTTATTAAACAGAATTATGTGGTAATATTCATACATTGTATGTTAAAGAAATTTTTAATTTAGAATATAATGCAATTTTAACAATAAATGAACATAGAAAGGTCTCATTTTGTCATATTTTCCTCATTTTCAAAGAAACAGTATATTTTATCAAATTCATAGAATATTTACAGTTAAATGATATTTTTTTAAAAAGGATATGCTCTTTGAATTTTAATGTTGGTTAGTAAATTTTACTTGTTAAGTTGGTTGAAAGTGATTGTTATGGTTTAGAGCTTAAATATATCCCAAAGACCATACACTAAGGCTTGGTCATCATCCTGTGGTAATATTGGGAAGTAGTGGAACCTTTAAGAGGCAGAGCCCATTTGGGGAAACTTAAATTATTAAGGGTATCTCCAACACGAGGGTATTGGAACTCCTGTACCTTTATTTCCCTCCTGGGTATCTTGAGCATTTTTTCCTCCATTACACACTTCCTGCCCTACCCTTATAAACACCATCTGTACTGCCCTTCTAGGTCGTAAACACCAACTATTCTGTCCTAAGCATGGAAAGTTAACACAGTGGTGTTCTCAGCTTTAAAAATCATGATCAGAGGGAAAAAAAGGCTCATTTCCTTTTTATTTGTACGATCTATTTGATTAAAGAATTTTTACATGTTGTATTAGCTGCACACTGATATTACTGTCTGTTTGAAACATTTGTGTCTCTCAGTTGAATCCAGATCTGTACTTGTGGTGGCTTCAGAATGGTGAGTGTATTAGTAAGTGAGAGAGGAAGAGACCCTTCGAAGAGGTAACCATGTAATAAAAATGAAAGAATATAGGTTTTGCACTGACTTGAAAGATAACATGTTTTCAATACGTGGCATGTGATGGGTACTCAGAGGAAGGCCGTGTGCGGGCTCTGTTTTGCAGTAAGTGGAAACAAAATGGCCAAGTTCAGTAGTGTGTGCCTGAAAGACAACCCTCATGATGAGCTCTGAGCAATTTCTGACTTTTCCCATTTCTTTGAAAGTAGACAAGAAGAACTCTTTGAAACTGATGCATGCAAGAACAAAATTAAAGGACAAATAACAAATGAGATTATAATTCTTTTGATATGTCCCTTATCTGCATCTGGGGGCATGATTATATAAAGGTAGATATAAATCACAATGAAATTATCCACTCAAATGGAAAAGCAAGGCTCCCACAAAATGTTTAATTTTTAATTATAAAAAATAAAAATCAGAGTCAATTTTAGCGGTCATTACCATCTTTAAGATAATCAGTCTGGTAATTAGAAAAAAATCATGAAAAAAAATTACAAACAGGCTAAATTAAGAGTTTAAAACTCTATATTCAGTGAAAATAATAATAATATTTTTACAGCTTATTTTAAATTTCGATGTTGTATGTGAAATGGAAAGATACATTTTTATACAAACAATTCCTAAAGTTTACAGAAGCCACCATCAGTGAATTTTTGGTGGGCAGGGAACGTGTGAAGAAGCCAGCAGACACACGGAATGCCTTAGTTCATTCCATCATTTCCAGGTTCCTTAAAGGAATACACTCTTTTTTCTCCTATGAGATTTTGAAGATCTCTTATTTCAGAAACTCATTTTATCTATTTTTTTTGAAACAGGGTCTTGCTGTGTAGTCCAATTTGTTCACTATGCAGCCCAGACTGCAGAAACTTTTATAAAATGCATATTATAATAAAAATTACAGTGCATTTGAGGAAAATAAAAATATACTATGATAATTATAAAGAAATTTCATAGGACTAAAAACCAGAAGACTACCAACCCCCATAAAGACAATAATTTTAGTTTATAAGGTGACTGGGAATGGCACTCTTTTGGATATATTGACACTTAATGTAGGAAAGCACAAATTAATTTAGACTTTCCACAGTCACCCTCTCTGACCCACAGAGACAATTCTAAGACCCCAGAGGACTCCTGAAATCTCAGAGAGAACAGAACCTCCTACTTACTATATGATTTTTCTCATGCTTATATACTTATGATCAAATTTAACTTAGAAATTAGACACAATAGTAAATTAATGAGAACTAATAACAAAACAATTGTGACATTTTGTAATAAAAATTTTGTGACGGTGGTCTTTCTCAAAAGTAGTGGATCACACTGACTGCAGTAGTCTCAGCCCTTGCTAGGTAACATCTTAGGTAAGGAGTGACTGGTGCAATTTATAAGTATTGAAGTTATGTTGAATTCAAGAAGCCAACTATGTATATTCAAAAATTATCCTAAAGTTCTATTGATATAGAAAGTAGTTTAAGAAATCAAAACATTAAGTTTTTATTATTGAAGACATCTGTGCAGTGAATATAAACATAGTTACAAAAGCAGCTAGCCAGATTTCTGAAGATTTGGAAAGAAATAGACTTCTAAAATACAATGGGTTTCCTAGAGATAGTTCTTTATGTGGTGGAACTTAATGAATATTAAATAAAAATTACAAATAATGAAGGCATAAGGTTATGTAATAATTGGTCCTTATATAGTCAATTTCTACAAGGAAAATAAGTCTTTATTTCTAAAAATTGAGACATCAAAAAGAAAAGAAAGTATCATTACACAAAGAGGAAAAATTGCGCAATAAAAAATATAAAAGGCAAGTAGAAGATTCAAGCAACAGTGGTGACAATTTAGTGAAGGTATTTCTATAAGGTGAGTTTATTAAATTAAACAGGGAGAAACTAAAATCCATTAAATTAATAGCCAGAACTGTTCATTGTGACATTCTTGAAACACTTAAAAGACTGGAAATGAGACAACGGTGCAATGCAGCAGCAACAATAAAATTCTCAAGCAAATGCGGGGATGTTGCCTCTAGAGAAAAAAAAACAAACTCTTAAAATATTAGTAAAGAAAACTAGTGACAAAAAACACCCTTAAAGTATTTAATGTACAGTAGTAAATGAAAATGCAGGACATAAAATGCATGCCCTGTTATTATAAAGGAATTAAAAGTTTCTAAAATACAAAAAGTGTATATACATAATAAAATATAAAAGACTAGAAAAGCAACAGTTATGCTACTTTTAAAATTAAGAGTAAACCTTGAAAGTTTAAGAAATGAAGAATTTGAACAAAGTTGCTCTATTCCAAACATGTTAAATAAAGGGATAAATATTACTTTTTTTGAGACAGGGTCTTGCTCTGTGGCCCAGACTGGTCCAGAACTCACTATGGACCCTATGTAGACTGGCCTTGGAGTCAAGGTAATCCTTCTGTCTCAGCCTCCTAATCGCTGGGATTACAGGTGTGGTCCACCACACCCAGCTTCTGTGGTGCTGGGGGAATCAACTGGGGTACTTAGCACTTGACTTAACACTTGCTCGACAAGCACCATTCCTCCAGCTCAATAAAGGAAAAAATTTACACTTTTAAATGATTTTTATTTATCCTAAAAGATTTTGTGTATATATAAATATTTTATTTTACATTTTAATGTAATGTTAAATAGCAATCTGGAATGTATGTTTTCTTATGCAAAATATACAAGTGATATTTTAGAAATATGTAATAGACATCATTGAATATATTTTTAGCACTAAGAGAACAGGCACTGTTTTTCACTTAAACTAATCTTCTAGATTGCTGTATAAATGGGTTATTTAACTTGTTCTTTTCCTTGCAGAGAGCCATATGTTTATTGCAGTTAGCCTATTTAAAAACCCATCATACGCAGTGTAGAATCATCTAATTCTTCCCCTGAGTAGGTGAGAATCCTACAATCTTCTCTGGCTCTACCTGGACTATCTCCTACTCAAACAGTGAGAACCAAGGGTCTGGTTCTACCTCCTCTCTCTCCCTTTCCTTGTATTTAAGTGTTTAAGTTTCACATGAGTCCTGGAGTTCTCTGGGGCTGGGTTTTAGCATAAGTGTTGTCTTCAGGGACAAGGAGATGGAGGGAGCTTTGTGGAGTAAATCAATCCAGAAACTAGACAAGAGAGCCTAGCTTCTGGGTGAGTTAATTAATTAGAGTCAGAGAGAGGCTAAATCAGGAAGGGAGCAGAGTAGGAAAATTACAAAGTGAATGCATATTTGGAGCTGGGAGATGAGACTGCACAGGAACAGTTTCAGCCAAAGGGAGGACAGTGAGTCTTCTGAGGCCTGGAGAGGCAGAATATAAAAGCAAGGAACCTTCATACACATTTTCATCGATTTCACAAGTCTTCCCTAGCTGCCTAGTCTGGATGCACTGTCCAGGACTGAGAATGGAGTGAAAAACTTCAAAATGATAGCATGTAAAACTTGGAAGAGTTTGTACCTTGAGTGGACAGGTACATTATCTGTATTAGGTATGTTGAGTGTAGATGGCAATGGATCTGGTCATGCATGTGCTGTAATTGCCTCTATGTTTACAGAAAATTTAAGAAAGCACTAAAAATATACATCAGGAAGGGGCAAAAATGTTTCTTAACATAAATTAATGTGCATCTTATAATGCTTTGGAAAGTGTATGTTGAAATTTTCTGTATTTTATTGATACAATTACCATTATTTTTCTTATAGTGTTTGCTGTACTAGAATGTGCACGTTCTAAGTTTCAAGGGACCATATCCACTTCTCTTTCAACAGATGTTTTCCAGGAATGTAGTGAGATGTGTCAATCAAACGAGGAGGAAATTGGCAGTTTGGATGATATCTGTGTCCAGTGACGGGCTATCCAGAACAAGGCAGGGAAAATTTTTAAATCACAAATTCATGCTTGGAAACCAGCATAAAGAAATGAACTACATACCCACAGAGATGAAAGGCTTTGGTTCCATGTTACTTATATTTTTACGATCTAAGGATTATGAAGTGACATTGAGCACTCCTTTTTTTGTTTTTGTTTTTTCCCATTTTATCGATATGTATAAGTGCAAAATTTAAGATTTCCAATGAAGTTGAGCATTTTGTGCACATACGTATCTTGTCAAAGTAACAAGGACTGTCCCACTCACCTTTTGTCCCTCCCCTTACTCATCCCTCCCACCCTCTTTCCCCACCCTACCCTCCTGGTTCACTTTGTTTTTCATTTTAAGTTTCGTAAGAGTTGTGATCTGGGTTTCTCATATCAGAGAGACCATTCGATGTTTCACCTTCTGCTTCTGACTCACTTCACTAAGCATGATGGTCTCAAGTTTCTTCCATTTGCCTATAAAAGCCTCCACGCTGTTGGACTTTATAGATGCATAGTATTCCATTGTGTATAAATACCACAGTTTGTGTATCCACTTGTCTGTTGATGGGTAATTTGGTGACTTCCATATTCTAGCTATTGTTAGTTGTGCTGCTATGAACACGGGTGTACATATATCTCTGATATGTGTTGTTTTGACCTCTTTTGGAAATATTCCCAGGAGGGGTGTTGCTGGATCGAAGGGGAGATTTATTTCCAGTCTTTTGAGGAATCTCCACGTGGAAGGTCACCTGAGAGTAGAGAGGCTTCCTTAAGAATATAATGGTGGTGCTGAGATCTGTCAGGTCTCTTTATAAAATACTGAATGTCCTCATTCATGTCTGAAAAATAGTTTTGAAGGATCTCAGGCTTAAATTCATAAACAATGTTCTCTGCACTCTATAATTCATTTAGTAAGTTCCTTGCAATCTTCCCTACAAAAGCACAGTTTGAATTTTCTCCTTATAAAAGTGAGGTAGTGGATCAATGCATGAGTATTTACGGTTTTGCCTTTTGTTGAGATCATTAGTGTTTGTAGTCCCAAAGGACTGACTTAGGGCCACCTGACATTGGAGACGGATGCACAAAATATGTTTCCCCACATGTCTCTTCCAGTGTCCTCAAGCATCTCTGTGCACAGATACTATACAATGCATTATGTGTTCTTATCTGCTCTATACCTCACTTGACTTTATAAGGTAGGCAGCTTGTTTTTCAGCAACCTATAATGCAGAAAATTAAGTAAAGGGGAGTGGATCACACAGCTTCTGATTCGTGTTGGAGTCTGAGTCAAAGTGAGTCCAGTCTCATTGCTTTGTCACTGCACATATCTCTCCAAATTCTGTGTTGTTTTTTCTCAGCCAAGAACTCAACTAGATTCTGTAAGTTTTTATCTAGCCTCTGAGAGACTGAAATGTTCAAAATCAGATTTCACCTTTATTCTCTCGCTCATTCATTTACTTATATGCTTGCCGCAAAGTGTGTGCACCATATGTGGCTTCAGGCTACATCTTGAAGATATATGAAGATACCTCCCATATTGTCCCCATTGCTAATGGAATGATAGGTGATAGGGAGACAGGAAAGAGAAAACATGCAACGGAGGCAGAGAGAGACTACTAGACA
>PVKB01007260.1:0-39399 GCA_004027205.1 Ctenodactylus gundi
ATGCAAACATGCTGCAAACACTAAATATAAAGGGAAATACACAAAAGTACAAATTATGATCGTAAAGCCAGTGTGTTATGAATGAGTTTAGAAGAGGAGTTTAAACTGGACATATCATATCACTTACTTTTCTTCTGCCTCTTCTCAACTCAAGAGTTAGGAGACACTACTAATTGATTAAGGTACAGATTTCCAGTCTAAGACTAAGCTTGTAAATACTTAATACAGTGGTCTAGGAAGCCATTTTAATTGACTGGGGCTGATGTGAGAGTTTTTTTTCTGTGTTAATTTCCCATGTCTATGACACAATTTTAATAAAGACAATTGGAAGGAGGACAGATTTATTTTAACTATTTTGACTATTTTGATGGATTCATAGTTCTCAGTCTGTCTAAGGCCACTTGGCTTTATTTTTATGGACAGAGAATGATGCAAATGTTCAAAGCGGATGGAGCTAGAAACAAAATATACTCTTCAAAGCGTGCACCCCTGTGACTTATTTCATCCAATTAGGCTCTACCTTCTAAGTGCTTTCAGCTAATGAACTCTTCAGTTAATTAATACACCTGATGAAATTAAAGCGCTCACAATCCATTCACTTCTGCAAGACCATTAGCTGCAAACAAGCCTTCTACATAGTGAGCCTTCTGGAGGACATTTCGGATCCCAGGCATATCAGTCATGTCCTTGGATAGATCTTTATGTTTGAGTCCCTGTTTCCTTATGAATTGGATAAATTTTTCTCCTCAAATCTTCTTATGCTCACACATAACTGTTGGCTTTGGTAAAGCATGTCACAGTTTTTCTTATTGTTCTGCTTCTTTAAAATGAGGTTATACTGAAAACTTTAAAAGAAGACTTCAATTATAGACAATTATAGTGTTCTTGATTGTATCCAAACTCTGGAAACCAGAAGTTTTCTCTGTGTCAACTAAGGATTAAGAACTGCAAATGAGTTGGTGGTTATCTACTGCATTTTTTTCTCTTTTGAATCATCTGAGTCCAGACATCAGTTATGAATTAGTTATGCCTGCTTTGAGAGCAGAATATGAGTGTGCGTGCACATTTGCCAGGTGTTTTCCATGTTTCTTCTATAGATTAATTACTGCCAAGTATTTGCTTGACTAAAATAGTTATATATCAAGGCTGAGAGTAAAGAAAGCCAAAGGAAGTTTGAAGTCACAGGCACTATTTTCTGAAAAGTACTTCCCTCTGTAAAATCAAGCCTATTCCCCTTATGCCAGCTTAGTGCAGGCAATGCATAACTGTTTCTGTTATCATATTTATTGTCCATATGTGTCTGCTAGTAGCAAATGTCTCTTAGTTATAAAGCCTCCAGAGCACCATGAAATAGACTATATTTTAATGATGAAAAAGATTTCTCATTACTGAAATGTGTTCTGTTTATAATTCAGAGCCTGTGGCTCTCCGTTCGCTAAACCAAGCACACAGACTGTAGATCACGTCTTTCCCTGAGTGTCTGGCTAAGGGAAAATTACAACGTTCCCATTGGTTTTAAAGATGAACTCTTTTGACACTGATAATGGTTCAGGGTAGAAGGATAATGTGGTTTTCTTTTTTGCATCTTCACTTTCTCTTCGTTCGCTTACTCTTATTTCTTTTCATTTAACTATTTCTTCTAGGTATTCCTCAACCATGTGCATTTAAAAGATATTCATGTTATAGCTCTCTTCACTCACCCTTTTAGTCTTGCTCAAGAGAGATATTAGGCTTGATTAGAAAGATTATGGCCAGATTAGTCACTTAGTAAATGTCTGTATGGCCCATAAGGAAGTTTGGTCCTGGAACTGCAGTTTCAAACATCCTTGCTCTCAAAGTTGCCAACTTCCCCCTGCTGCCTGACTGAACTGCCATTTACATTTGGGATAATATGCACAGAAAGCAATTTTAATTTAATATATAAATGTAAAACTTCAGTTTCCACTAGCTATTATATGGACTCTATCATTTTATTTATTTATGTATTTACTTATTATCAGCAAAGCCTGCGCTCTGCAAGCTCCTCTGATGGAAATGCGCTGTGCAGGGAGTGACTCTATTAGGCGACGGGAGAGGAGGAAAATGGTTTGAGATAAATAAAAAAGCAATTACCTGGGCCAGGGGAAGAGATAGCGCGCATTTATTCATGAGGCGTTGAACTTACTCTGGGCTCCATTTCAGCCACTTGCCCTTCTTTTTTCCATCCTCCCTTAATAAATGCCGAGTCAAACGGGAAGACGCCAAATGATGCCTTGCATCCTGCCTATGGGACGTCAGAGAATTTGAGAGAAAGCGGGGGGAAGAGGACTTAGGTAGCAGTGTTCCACAAAAGATAAAGTGTGAAGATGTCTTCATTCCATTTGCAGTCATGGATACCTAGGACCCAGCATTTGGATTGGTGATATAACCGATTGTGGCAGCCGGGAGACCAATGGATTGGAACTAAGTGACGTTTTCCCAAAGCTGATAGTGGTATGGACCTGAGGATGCCACTGACGGTCAACTTGTCAGGCTCAAAGCTGGTGCTGAGGAAGCTAAGGAATAAAAAAATAAAATAAGACAGAATTATGCACAGTTCCTTTAACAATCGCCACTATGTCTTCCATTCTCTCTTCTCGAGGAGTCTACGTGAGTTTTACTCAGGCACATTGCTCCTCCTCTTACTTTTTCAGCCCTCGATCACTCCAGTTCAATCCTTAATAGTGAGGATCCACTCTTAGCAAGCAGCGCTATTTTCTCTGCAGGCGTCTGTTTAAGATAGAGTGGAGAAGGGAGGAAATTGGATGAAGAAGAGAGTGAAATTCAGTTGAATATATCTCAGCATACATCAGAACTTGGGGAGAGCCCATGAGCTGATTTCATACCCATTTTATTACCAAGGGACTTAAAAGAAAGTTTTCTTCTATTTAATCTTTCTTCTTCATGCAATATATTTCCTTTATGATGACTGGCTATTGTCACTGATCCCGTTTCACTCTAGAGATGCTATTTTCCAGCCTTCTCTTGTGATTCACCTTGCTCATCTTGGGGAAAAGATTTTGTTCCTTTGGACATCTTTCTTTTTAATTGATTATTTAATTGACCTGCATCTCAAGCACTGCCCCCCCCCCCCCTTTTCCTTTTCCTTTTCCTTTGAGATGGGATCCTACTAAGTTGTGCAGGCTGTGTTCAAATTTGTGATTTCTTTGTCCCCATTTTTCAGGGTGTTCAGATTACAGAGTGTATACTACCATTCCCAGCTTACTCTTTTGTCTAATACACTGGATGATATATTTAATATTGTTAGGATTTAGATCTGGTATGTCTCCCAAAAGCCTCATGTATTTAGATGTGCTTATGCTAAGGCACCCTGTGCTTTTCGGAGGAGGGGCCTGTTTGGAGGGAATAGATTATTGGGACAGGAACTAGAAGGCTATACACTAGTTCTGCCCTTCCTCCCTTACTTGGTGACTGACCTCTAGTGCCCTAAGCGGCTCTCCAGCCTCTGCCATGTGCTTCCATCATTGCCAGACACCATGAACAGACTGTGTGACACCTTCTGAAACTGCAAGCTAGATGAATCTTTCCTCCATTAAGTTGTGGATGTGATATGGATATCTAGTATTTTACCACAGCTATAAATGTGCAACGACAACTTTTAAATACCATGTCTTTCTTAGTATTTCAAGTACTATTTTCTTTGGGCAGTTCTGTCTTCTTTTTTAAATTTTATTTATTTTTATATTTCTTGGATCAAACTTTTAACCATCCTGTCTCAGCCTCCCACAGTCCTAGAATGACAGGTCTGCACTCCTTGGTCAGCCAGCTTCTGTTTTTTTTATTTATTTTTATTTATTTTTTTTTTTTTTGTGAACAACTATGCTGCAACATTGTAGTAAAAGGCTCAGCTATCTCAGAAAGATCCTTTGTTAATTTCCCTCAGCGTCACAGTTTTTCTGGCTTCTTAATTTCTTTAATTGCTTTCCTGCAGTGCTTCACACTAGGTAATGTATTGTTAATAATCAAACATTGTTTGCACTTTGCTTCTGTAAGATTAAAAACTGCTTTGACTTGGGCACAAAGTTATCACACATAAATGATGATTATGCTGATTGGGACCACTCAAATCTTGAATCAATTAGAAATTGAAGAAATTATCTGTAACAAGGAAAGCTGGAATATTATGGTGCAGTGGATTTATTTTCATGTTGCTTGATTTGTAGGTATTTCAAAACCAAAAGAAGAATTATGTATTTGTATTTTTTCATTCATTTTAAAGGTTAATAGAAAGATGTCTACTTAGTTCCTTTCTCATTGATAGGACAGAATAGTGAACATCCACAACTTAAGGGTGGGAAAGATTTATTTTAGCTCACAGTTTCAGAAGGACTCAGGCCATTCATGGGGTGGCTGATAATGATGGAATCACAAGGCAGAGGCTCAGAGGGGCAAAAGTTGTCTATGGTAAGTAGACAGGGACCCAGGTGAACAAAAGGGATTCTAGCTTATCTTCTTCCAGGTCCTTTTGCAGTGATCCAACCTTTCTTGTTCAAGTCCCCAGTAAACCACCTACCTTCAGGTTAAGCCTCTGTGTTCCACTCTTGAAACTAGGTCTGACCTTTAACAGAACACGGTCCCATAGGTTGTCTCTGTTATCAAAATACATAGTGCTTTTGGGAGACAAATCCAAATCATAAGAGTGTGCTAAGATTTTCAAATTGATGGTGCAGTTGTTGGAGTAAAATATGCCACTATGCTTATACTACCGATACCTCCTGGAGTTTTGAGCATCATGCCCAAAATAGCAAAAGTTATCAGTACACAGACATGTTCTTGCAGTTTGGCCTCAAAATTGGCAAAAAATCAAATATTCTGTTTTTATTTTTATTGTTTTTTTTCTGTGGGTACTTGCTTTGCAGAAAACAAGTAGAGAATAATTTGGAAACTATTATAATTCTGATAACCTAAATTAACTTATAGAAATGATCAAAAACTGAAAAAAAAAGGATGGTGGACCTAATTTATTGTACTAGGAAAAAAAAACTAAAAGTAATACACAAATAATATTTTCCATTGCAGTTAAATTCCTATGTACTAGTAGGTAGATTCTGAGGAAAAATTGATATTTCCCAACTTAGAAATCTTTGAAACTTCTTCCCTGATAAGATTTATGTCATTTACTAGAACAAATGTTTCCAAACCCTCACTCTCTCAGCTATAGAAGAAATTTTCAAGGCTTGTGTTTTCATGTTCTAAGTTTAAATTTTAATCCAGGCAAATATAACTTAATTTTAGAATCTAATACAATTTCTTTTATCTCTAATGGGACCATAAGTTATTTAACTGTTAAATATAGGTATATTTGAAAATACTAAATAGTTGTATAGTGCATTGAAAAGCTGCACTAAACAGTTTATTAAAACCTACCACAAATTTTTAAAAGCAAGAGAGATTAACAAGATTTAGTAACAAGTCATAGGATAAGCTCCTCCAATAAAAACTTATATGTTTGCAGAGCTTGGGTTAGCAAACTGTAGCCATGAGTCAAAATGGGGCTGTCTCCTGTGCTTGTAGGGTCTCAGCCTAAGAGGTTTTTTTTTTTTTTTTTTTTTTTTTTTTTTTTTTTTTTTTTTTTTTTTTTTTTTTTTTTTTGTATTTTTAAATAGTTGAAAAAAATTTATGGCATATAAGATTATAACACATTTGAATGATAATATCCATAAGTGAAATGATTAGAACTTGTTTGTTTTCATGTTGTTTATGGCTCATTTTTCCCTAGTAGCAGCAGAGTTGACCAGTTTTAATGCAGCTGGTCTGTCCTGAATAACCTAGACAGTTTCTCTTTGCAGAGAAGGTTTTACTTACTCTTTGATAGAGACTAACAGTCTCTTGTGGCAGAGGCTGCAATGAAATTGTATGCAACTTGAATAATGTCCCATCCTTCTATGGACTGTAGAGAATTGGACGATGTGAATTCACATATGTGATGCTTTCTTGGTGGTGTGTATTTAACTGTGCTTATTTCTGAGCACGAAAACCTGCTCTGTAGGACTTCATCAGACATACATCTGATCACTCACATGGATAGATGACCAAGACGCAGTCCTTTCATGTCCTACTGTATAAATTTTGTTATAAGTGGGATTATAGAAATAACCAAAAACATCCCAAAGGTTGTCATTTTATATGAGAAATTATAAAATAATTCTCTCATATGGTTATCATTAAGAATAAGATAAATCATTCTCTAATACCAGCCTGACAAATGTCCAATAAAATTTGCTAATGATTATTAAAGTTGTAAACAGCTAAAATATATGCAAAGGATTTTAACTTATTTATTAGACTAACATAATTAAATGAACATGTCAAATCCATATTGAGATGATACTTATATCCACTTTTAACAATTAAATGTATTTTCATGTAACCATTGTAGAAGATTTTTGATATTAAGTTTATGTTTCTTTGCACTAAGGATCTATAAAAATAGAAATAAACTAATTTTGCCTCTGTTTTTGCCTGTTTTTCTCAATGTTTACTCACCTTTGCTCTTACCATATATCCTAGTTTTACATTTTTTTATGCTTGGGTGGCTTCCTTATTTGTGAGAATATTGGCTGACAAACTTTTTCTTTAAGTGTGTTGGCCTATAGCAATTTTAAAAAATCTTATTTTTATATCTGTTGTTATACTTAACTCTTGTCTAAGAAGTTCTTTTACTTCCATCTGTAAATTTATTCAGGAATGTATTTATATTGACCTTGCCCTTTCTGTCCTTCCCCCTCGGTCTCTCCGTTCCTCTTTCTCCTTCCCTCCCTCCCTGAGTCCTACTCTCTTCCCCCCCACCCCCCGGCACTCCCCCCTCTTCTTCGTAATTCACTCATCTTCCTTTTATATTCAAGGTCTCTATTTAAGGCTGCGTGGCTGAGAAGAGTTGTGTACTATAATTTGTCATGAAAAAACTTTCTTGACTATGAAATTAGGTACCTCATCTAACTACCATCTAAGTATTAATCATTCCTGATCCTGTTTATCTTCTGAGGTCAGATAAGATTGGGAGGAGTGTTCAAGGTTGGATGGTCATAGAACACAGTCAATTTTGTACTCTTTCCTATATGCTACGTCGTTTTATTTTATCCCCAAAGAGTCTTAGGAGTACTTATCATGACCAGCAATTCCAGATGAAGTATCTGGAGTTAGGTTAAGTGATTTCGTGTATAATCATATAGAAAGTGTCTCACATAATCTTTCTGTTTCTAAAAGCCAAAAGCCTTTTAATTACTGTTCCTCTCCATTTGTGTATTCTTCAAAGGACTCTCCCTAAGATAAAATTTCTCTGTAATAAAATAAAAATTGAGTCAATAAAAGCCAAGTGGTTACCAGAGATTAGAGCGGGGAAAAGAAATGGTTTGAGGAAATATTAGGCAATTTCAGTTAGATGAGATTTATTTATACAACTTAGAGATTTTTGTAAGGAACAGTGATTGTAATAGAGTTGAAAACTTTTAGCAGAGATTTTAAGTGTTTTTTTTTTAAATGTATGTGTGTAATGCATGTCAATTGCATGTAGTCATTTCATAATGTGTACATATTTGAAAATGTCTTATACCATGAAGACATTTACAATTATATCTATCGATGAAAAATAATAAAGGAATAAATGTATCCAAGTAATTAGTATTTTTGTTATGGAATGTATCAGAAGATTCAAATCAGCAAATGCCAGCCCTTCACACCCTAACTCCTGTCACATGACTCGAAATGCTTGTATATTTTAGCGATCCGTTTAATCAGTGAACTGAATTAAAAAAGAACACTCATAAAAGTTTTTACTTACCTGTTAAATATATTCTGCATATAAGAAGCTATTTTCTATTTCCTGTATGATTTCTGAAATTCCATGTTCCAAGTTATACACTGGGGATACATAGCACATCAATAAAAATATATTTTAAAAAGGTTAAGAAAAAGGTTTTGAGTGTCATTGAAAAGTTAAGCATAAAATTTAATGTATAGAGTGAAATCGAGGTGGCTTGGGTCCAGGGATTAGGGTGTGCAAGGCTGTCATGTAGCTGACTGCTGTCCTCTTATTTTTCCTGCAGTAGGAATTGACAGCACATGCACACTCCTCCTCCTGTGTCAGAGTCGCCTGAACATGCATCTACTTTCATGTTATATCCATGGTTTGTTTTGACTGCAGTTGTGTGTGGGACAGAGTTCACTTCTCTGTGAGACCCTCCTCTTCTCTGACTTTACCGCATTTAACTATAAAAAGTAAATAACCACACACAGGTTTAATGTATTACTGTGTTTAGAAAAAGCCTTTTGGAGATTTTGATTTGGTTTTAAAGGCTTGCCTATTTTGGATAGAGCATCAGCTGGACACAAAATTCCTCTCCTAAATGTCACTGAGGACTGGCTTCTAAAGTTCATGAACTAAAATATTAAAATGCCCATCAAGAGCATAGCAATCCTCAGATGAATGGGCTTCTCTTGGAATATATAATGAATTACAAGAGTTTGCTGCACTTAGCTGAGAAATTTTATTTTCCTGTTCATCATTAAAAAAATCTCAGAATAGACAACAATAGGGCAAGCAGATTTCCATATGTAAAGTTAAGATATTAATATCTGGCTCTTTGTTGCAATTTAGTAAAACAGTGTATGTAAGGTCAATAGCTTTTGTATAATAACCAGGAACATTGCTTCTCCTTTTTATCTAACTTAGTACCTGGGTCGTGGAACTCAACCTGTCAATCATAATTTAAGTGTATTTTTCTTTTCTGAGTTGCTCATGATGTAAAAATTCTTGAGCATTCTGTCTGTGCAACATGGGATTCCCTTATGAGTGGCTCAGGAAAACAATTTCTTTAGTAAACACAATTACTGTGTTTACAACTCAATTAGCATCTCTGGCATTTTTTAATGATAACACAGTAAATCCCGGAGAAGGGCACAGTCCTCTGTACTGGAAAGCCAAGGGATGAAGTTTGGGTCAGTTAAAGGCTGTGTATGGTGAACAAGATCTTTCAGCCTTTAATTCTCTGAGTCTCAGTTTTTCTATCACTTTTCTCCGGAGTGTTATGATTGAGACAAACCATGTAAACACTTCTCCATGTCACAAATTTAATCAGTACTTATTTTATTCCATATATGTGTGAATATGTCCCATCATACTAGGTATTTGAGTTCTACCTTGGAAGTGTATCTCCGGCCTGCAGTTGACATCAGGGCTAGTGATCCTATGTGTGTCTTCAATAAGGAGCCAAGCTTTTGAGTTAATGGAACATGTGTTGTGTATAATAGGAAAGGCACAGAACAATCTCTGGTGACGCAGTGCTGAATATTTTAATGTAAACTCCATGGGTTAATTTGTATTTTGATATAGAAATCAGAATAAAAACAGTATAGAGAAAATTCTGAAATGAATGTAGTTTATCAGAGGCCCTTAAAAAAACATCACTCAAGATGTGGCGTCTCAGCTCCTGTGACTTGTTCACAAGTCCTCTGCATGAGAAAAGTCCTCAGTGCTGATTGCTAATCACGTGGGCTACTGTTACCCTTCCTGTGAATTTTGTTTTCTGCCACTTCTTACTGGGGGCTGTTCTGGCAGGATATAGCTCCATCACGTGGAGTTGCCTCTTTTAAAAGTGTGATATACATCACCTACAGGCAGGTATTCAGCTGGTTCAGTGAAAAGACAAAGGATTTTTATTTCCCGGCCTGAAAGCCAGCTCCACAGACAGATATACAAGCTTTCCTTCTAATATCCAAGATAACTTCAAACCCACCAGAAGGTTCTGGTAAGTCCAGGGTAACTGGGTGGTTCTCTGGTTAAGAACAGTAGCTTTCACTGAGAGAAGCTCCCATGCTAACAGAAATAAAGGAATATGGTGGTAAGAGAGTGCACAGCTACGACATGAAGGAAGCCTACTCTGTGTGTCTATGTTTAATGAGAAATGGCTAAGTACTTCCTGATGGAAAATTCTGCTCCATACTTAGCCTGTGGGAGATTTTTGGTTTTCTTTTCCTACCAACCGTCAGGAAGACAGGGACATTAGGTTGGGGGACAATGGTAAAGTAGCAAGGCTACTTCACAAATTGGGGTTAGAGAGAGGGGATACTATTTTCAAAAATTAATGTAAATTTCACTGAGTAGATATTTTACAATCACTCATTTGAACTATTCTCAGAAAAATATAGTATTAATTATATAAAATTCCCTGAAGCATCAAAATATCTTGTATGTTTGTAATCCTACAGATGGTACTCATAAGTAAAAAAAAAAAAAAAAAAGTATTTATTTTTAAAATATCTTTAAACACATTAGTAATTTCTTGGGGATGGCATATGTATATCATAGAAGTGAAAATGACAGAGGGACCACTTAGGGAATGTAGTCAAATGCGCTATGGTTGTATTATTTATTTTTAATTATGTATGGAGACAGAGAAAAATAGAACTTAATTTTAACTACTCTGGAGAGTATTTAGAAATATGTTTTAGATTTTATTTCTTCTTTAGATATAAGTTAAAAGCAGTTCTTGTTTGCAATTTAATAATATGTTACAACCAAAACTCTTTCAAAATATAACCTAATTACTTGAATATCTGGACACCTTTTTTCCTTTTTTTTTTTTCCTGGCATTCTGCAGAAATTTTCTATTTCATGACCATGGTATCCTCTCTCATTTTCACACATCACAGCACTGTCATGCCATCAGTTTTGCCCGAGATAACAAGCTTTATCATAATCCTCTAACTTTTTAATTCTCCAGTGAGTCCAAAGCATGTCTTCCTTTTAAAGATGATTTTGGCAGTTTTTAGTCAATCAAAAGGAATTTCTCTTCCTTCCAGCCCTCAGTCCTCCATTTCCACTATCCGAACACTGTCAGCACTAACACCTTTCGGATTCATTTTTCTTTCATCTCTGGTTTATTGGTGTTTGGCAGAGTAATAATCTTGTTGGCTGGCTTAAAAGTAAGTTTCCAAGCTCTGTCTTCAAAATCAAAACTCCTTGACATGAGTGAGGTCTAAGAATTTGTAAACTCCTCAGACACCTTTTTTGTGCTAACATATGAGAGTCATTTTCTAGTATTGAAATTTTCCTAGCATGGGCCAAATTATCTGAATAGAAACTATTTTATAAAACTTCTTAGAGATATTTAACAAAATATTATTTAGTGTAATTAATGTTCAGGGCTCAGTTTTTATAAAGGTGAAGTTTCAAGGGCAAATAACTTGTATTTTCTTTACAATTATTCATAAGTATGTCAAATATTTTTATTACAGTGTAATTCCTTTTGAGTAATGTTGGTGAAATTGTAGACCAGTGGAAAAGATTACCATTTTCCCCATATTATTTATATGTATTAGTGCAATGCATAAAGTTTACATTGATCTTGTATTTTGTGCACATACATGTCATGGCAAAATGCTACTGGATACACATTATGCACAGGTATAAATGAATTAAGCAAAATACTTTTTCTGGAGAAGGGAGAATTGCTAAGGTAATTGACAAATGCCAGATATCAAAAATAGAATGTGGACTTTTATGCCTAGTTATATTTGTTTGTTTGTTTTTGTTGTTGTTTGTTTTGTTTGAAACAGGGTCTTGCTCTGTAGCCCAGGCTGGTCCTGAACTCATTATGGAACTCAGGCTAGGATTGGACTCAGCAATCCTCCTGCCTCAGCCTCCCAAGTGCTGGTATGACAGTCATGTGCCACCATGTCCAGCTTTATGTGATGTTGGAGAATCAGACCCAAGGCCTTGCACTTGCTAAGCAAAGGCTTTAACCATTGTGCCATTCCTGCAGCCCCAAGTAGTCTTTCTTAAGACACAAATGGAATAGTTTTCTCTCTGACTTTGCCCTGTCCAGTTCATGGTACATACAGCACAACAGACAGTGTTTTTTTCTTGCCTTCCTTGCTCCTTTCCTGATCCATGTGTAGTTGCTACCTTTCTCTTAGAGGTAGAGCTGATAATAGCACTGGAGTTGACGAGCTAGTCACCTATGTAATGTGTCTATCTGCTTACCATTGCAGCCTTTAAATAACCATCCAAAGAGATAAGCATTACGACTTACCGTCTCTTTGCTGACCATCTCAGATTTTATCATATATGCTTTATTTTATAGTCTCTTTCGCTGATAGGTCAGTTCTTTTTACCTCAAGTTCATTAATTGCACTTGTTTCAATTGAACATGTCATAGAGAATATGATGGATTTTTAATAGAAGGATTGGCTGAAATATCTAGATAATTCACGTTAGAATTGTTGAGGGATTGAAAAGAATTCATGTTTGCCTTGTATCTATCTTTCCCTTTTCATATACATAAACACTCATTCTGCAAGGGACCTGATGAACACCTTTCTAGGAGGTTCTCTCTCATGCCCTTGTCTTATCATGGTTGCTGCATGTCTCCCAACAGACAAATTGTTCAAGTATTGCAAATAAGACCTTTGACTTGGTACAATGTGTCTCTTTTCTCTTAGAAAATATTGGAATATTTTAAGTATAAATATTGGGATCAGAACTTATAGTTGTGACAGGAAAATATATTTAATATGAATAATAAATGAATATATTACGATAGGTTATTCAAACTGTAATGTAACACCTACCTTAGAGATTTTTTTTTTGTGTTGACAAACCTAGTTTGGTTTTGTTATTTTGATTTATGAATTAAAATGTCACAAAGTCAGATTCATTTTTAACTTGCACATTCCAGATATTCAAAGCAGCTCTCAAAAATGGATTGTGAGAATTCTGAAATATTGGTTTTTCTCCCCCCCCCAAAAAAAATTGTGTTTTGAACAAGTTTCAGTTATACAGATATACTTTTTTGTATAAGACATTTTTTAAAAATCTCATAAAAGTATCCATATAATAACTGTCAATTATTGTCGTCTCCAGCATACCTATGCAGGATTCACTTTGTTCTTTCTCATGTTTTCCTTCCAATTTTCAAGTCTTTGAAATTTTTAATTTTTTCTTTATCCTACACATATTTAAGAAGGACCTAATGTTTTCTAAGCATTGAGCTAGAATTAGGGGTCAGGGATAAATATCCATGGATCACTTTGATCCTTATTTTCCCTCTACCCCAGTGGCTGGTAGCTACCATATGTGGTTTCTGAGTTTAGTTTTTCAGATTGTATGCATACATGGTCATACATTATAGTACAATCTTTCTTTTCTTGCTTTCTTGACTAAGCATGATGGCCCCTAGCCTTACCAACACTTAGAAATTGCAGGCAGGATTCAGATGAAGAGGTGCTGATCTGAGGCATGGCCAGAGTGGTGACAGGTATCATTGCTGTGAATAAAATACCCACTCAGAATTCCTTATCCAGTCATCACATTATGCACCTGGAATATCTGTATTATGTTTTGACATTTTAAAATTTATTAGATCAACAAAGCAGGAAAACTTAAAAAGCATATCAGAAAAAAAAAAAAAAACCTCTTAGTCCTCTTAGCCTTACTAACAGCTCTCATGCAAAGCTTGAAAGTATCTCTGGTGGAAAGAACGTGCTTAGTAGGTACAAGTTACTAGATTGATTTTCCAGAGTCAAAAAGACGAAACAAAACAAAATAAACAACAACAAAAAAAAACAGAAATCAACATACACTTAGTGTATCGTAAAGGTCAGTAAATATTCATACATTGCTGTTATTTTGTAGTCAAACCTGACATATGAGCTATCAAAACATGTAGAAAGAGAATTATTTAATGGAGGCTCATACACCAAGTGCAAAGACTATACAAGCAGTATAATATTTGTGAAACTACATAAGATAGTAAAATTTTGTTAGTTTAGCTTCCTTATATAAATATTTGATGTATAGAAGTTTGATTAATTTAGCCAAAGTCAGTCACCTTTTTTAGCAATAGAGAAAATGTCTAATTTGAAAGAAAAGTGTACTTTGTATTTATGATTTTAAAAGTGATACATTAACACCTTTTTTTTTCTGTTAGCTGAGAAAATTTCAAGGTGTAACAACTATTTATAAACTCAAGAACCAAGTGCCTAACAGATATTGAGGTTTTTTTTTCCTTGTTACAATAATTTTGACCTAAATTCTTTTTTTCTCTAGAACAGAGAATGGAAAACAGTTTAGTTACCTAGCTAAGTAATAACCACTTTAGGCTTTGCAAACTGTTTAGTTTTTGTTACAAGTTAATTTTGTTCTTACCCAGGAGAGACATTCTTTAAAAATATTTAATTTTGGCTGTGTTTTAATAAAACTTTATTTACAAAGAGAAGTATTCAACTTGTGGGCTATAGCTGGCAAGCCCTTGCTTGACATTAACTAGTTATCTGAAAAAAATTTGATCACTCACACAATCACTTGAAATAATTTTTACGCAACAACTTAATGCATGTTGCAATTATTCACAAAATACCAAACGAATATGAAATATGTATAAAATATTCATTAAGAATTATAGAAGTGCTGGAAGCATAGCTCAATGATTAGTGTTCTCGCCTAGGGAACGCATGGCCCAGGGTTAGAACCTCCAGCACCACCAATTAGCCATGCATGGTGACCTGGGTCTGTAATCCCAGCATTCAGGTGCTTGAGATAGTTACTGTGAGTCTAGGCCATCCTCAGCTACATAGTGAATACAGCATTCAGGACATACTTGGACTATAGAGTGAGACCCTGTCTCAAAAAAAATGGAAAATATATTAAATAGAAATTTAGTTTTTCTCTATATCATGTGAACCTCCCTACCGCCACCTTGTGTGTAAAGTGCTCCACTGAAGAGCACACCTTTAGGTGTAGCCAAAGAAGCAATAATATAGGGAAAATCAATAGTTTGCAAACTCGGTATATTACTTATAAGGATTGTTCTCTTTCACAATGAGTGTATTATGTTTTACCAACTATAATAAGTTAAAAATTCATATCATTTCTGGACTTTTTTTCTGAACATTTTCTAATCCCTTCCTGACCTTTTCCTTTCCTTCTTGTAATAGTACTAGGGATTGAATTCAGGTCTTCATGTTAGGCAGTCACTCTGAAATTGCGCTAAGCTTCAACCCTTCTCAAAACTTTGCTTCATTCCGAGGCAGAGTCTCCTAAATTGTTAGGCTTGGTCTTGTGACCTCCCTACCACATCCTTTGAAATAGCTGGAATATCTACTATATCCGACCCTTAGAAACTGTTTTATAGAATGATTTGAAAGGCCTCCCTGACACTATGGTTAAAAATAAACCTTTCCTCCCTTAAGTTGTGGGTGTTAAGTATTCTGTCCCAGCAATGAAAAAAAAAAAAAAAAAGTTTTATACCAAACAAGTACTCTCTTTCAGTTATTTTTAAACCTTGAAATTTCATGTTACCTGGTACAACTACTTCTGTCAACCATAGATGTAGCAATTAAATGGAAATAGGGATTTAGAAAAAGACATCTAAGTCACAATTGTTTTAAATGTAATCACAATCTTCTATTTTCATTCAGAATATATGGACTACTGTGGGTATATATGTACACATCTAAAATGTATTTGAATAGTTGTTTAAATAAAATATACTTTGCTTCAATATTAACATGTATAATCTTTCATATATGTGTTAAAAATCAAATTACAGTCTAAAGAAATATAAACATAAAACATTTTAATATGAGCACAAACATGTACTTCCCCAAAATATTTAAGAAATGCGTGTTGAAAGAAAAATCTAGCAGCTTTTGTATAAGATTTTACGTATCCAAACAGCATACTGATTAAGATACATGTATGTCCTTATGGTAAATATATATTTACTATGCACTTGTATGTAAATCTAAGAAGGAGAGACAGACCAAATGGAAAAAAGTTAAGCTAAGACTCAAGAAAATTGCATTCTAAGTTTTCAACTAAAAATTTGTAAATCTATGTAAGTATTTACATTCACCTCTTTCCAAGTCTTCATCTCTAGGTGGGGACCTGGCTATGAAAGAAAGGGTTTCTAGGGACCTTTCTATCATACAACCCAAGTCCTGGCATGCATATTATAATGCTAGCAGCAATGTTTCAAGCTCAAACTGTTGGAGAAACTTCTTGAGAACCCACTTCTTGTCATGATGTAGGACATATCAGATGAAATGCAGAATTCTCATCAATTACCTCATACTCTGCTTATCTAAACATCCAAATTAATATGATATTTTGATCATCTAAACCTCAGGAACAGGAAATCTAGAGAGGGGGAAAAAAACCCATAACACATAAGGTACAGAGCTTGAAAAATAATACCTAATAACTAGTTTAAATTGCTAGAGAAAAGCAAAATCTTTATTTAAAAAATAATATCTTCCATAGTGATTTATTCTGAATATAAAAGTGGTACAGATTAAAAATATGAAAATACAGAAAAAATTAAAAAGATGTTTTGATAAAATTTGGTCAACCTTAGTCAACTTAGCATTTGAATGTTGTATAGATTTTTACATTTTTTTCAGCATTATGCATATACAGAAATATTCTCATGTTTTACATGAAAATATTCTCGTGTTAAACTTTAAATTGAATATCAATACATGTTTAGTTATATTTTTCTTGCATTGACAGCGGCAGATGGAAAGACAATTGAGAAAAAAACTTATCAGGAGGGTCTCTAAAAAAAAAAACAAAGACAAAAATAATAGGGACCAGAGAACACCACCCACTACCATTACATTGAGGATGTTGCCACCTGTGTCACATCCATTCTCCTCAGGCCACTGACCTTCTTAGACTTTGATATATTCTCATCTATCTGGATAAGTTTCTGTGTAAAACTAGGTCTTTGGCTTACTCCATCAGAATTTAAAGTTTGAGTTGAAGACTGAATAAATATAGGTTTGAGACTTTAGATACATGGCCTCTTGGTGTTTTCTATTGAGGCACTGCAACTGCTTCCCAACAAGGTCCACAGAATGAGAGGTTCTTCCCCAAAAGAAGGGAACATTCAAGTTTGATACTGATTGTATTCCTATATGCTTGAGTGTACTGACTGTATATCAGCACATCTGCTGTTCTTACCTTTGACCTTTAGTTTAGTAATCATTAAACCCATTTAACCATTTAATGGTTAAATAAGTATTAAAATAAAAATACTTAAAATTTAATTTCTTGTGGCATCAACTGTGTCATTGCTGAGTGACACCCCTTCTTTTTAACAACTGATCATTTTGAAAACAAAACTTTGTCAAAAAATTGACAGAGACACATAAATATATATATATATATATATATATATATATATATATATGTATAAAATGTTATAAAAATTTAGATAACCATGGAAGAAAAGAATGGAATCAAGTAAATATTTAATTTTAAATACAAAGTTAAGGATGAGAGTTCAGCTGAATCTACTCTAGAATCACTTCTGCAGTTGGTTGTGAGGATATATTTAATATTCATGTTTTCCCCTACTATTTGTTTTCTCTGTCTTAAGCTTACAGTTGAAGATTCTTAACAATTACTGTACCCCACATATTTAATCCTTAAAGAGTTGAGGCAGGACGTTTGCCCTGAATTCGAGGCCATTCTGGGCTACATAGTAAGTTCAGGATTAGCTTAGACTATGAAATAAGTACCTTTAAAAAAAATCCTGAAGGATTTAAAATAATCTCTTGTCATGTTCTTCTATTAATTTACTTCCTTCTGAAATGTTTTATTTCTTTAACCATCATTTATAAGGTGTTATGCATAAGTGCTATATATGTTATATATACCATATAAAGTGCTGTATATAATACATAATATAATATACTATATTACGTTTAATCCTCATATTCCATGTTATTCTTTGAGAACCTTCGTTTTTCTCCAGACTGCTTTGTTACTCACCCTTGGCTGTTACTGCTCCTGTTCCCTCAGCATCTATTCAGTCCTTAAGGTTTCACTCTTAATTTAGTGTAGACATTTACTTTAGGCTAGCAAAACTTTCAAAAAAATGTGGACAGTGACATATACTGATAAAAAATTCTCACCATACTAAATAATGATCCTCTTTCATAGTCTGAGTTTGTGTGTATGTGTGCATATGTCATGGTGCTAATGACCAAATCTACGATTTTGCACATTCTAGTCAAGTGATATACCACTAAGCCATATTTTGAGCACAATTTTACTTTTATAATAGAGAATTTTAGAGATACCTAAATGTAGAGAGATTAGTATAATGAAGCGTCATGTACTTATCACCCACCTCAATGTTGAGCATCTGTATTTTCTGTTACATTAGTGCTAGAAGTATCATAATTTCAAAACACAAATTTTGGACTGACTAAAATCATTTTTTATGATTTTGTGATTCAAAATTGAGAAGTTGCTGTAACATAAAAAAGTGGTAAAATTATGCATTATTCTTACCAGGTAAAATAAATTTTGTTCATTTTTAAGCTAGAATAAAAAAGTCAAAACACTTGTTAAATAATACATATATATGTCAAGGACTAAGGGCTACAGTTGAGACACGGGAATCAACACCTGGAATTTTAATGGCAAATGTAGCAATTAATCAATGAAATAAGTTTTAAGCCAGTGTCCCTTTTCAAGTGCTAGTCATTTGTCTATTTACTTAACTGATGAATTTGAGACAAAATACAATAACATCACTGTATTGTTTTTAAAATATTGGATGAATTCATTAATTTTGTGTCATCCTAAACATAGTATGTCTACTTTTATTAACTGAATGAAGAAAAATGGACTCAGAGGCTTTGAGCTGATTTTTTAATCCCTTATTTAAAAAAAAAAAAAATCTATGAGCCAGTGAAAGAATTGTACTGGTTGCTGAATGTCATTTCAAATGCATACTCGGGAACAGATAGAATAAACAGGATGGTTTAGAGGTCTAATTGGGTTAATTAGGAGTAAAACTCTATACTTCATTTTGTCACTCTGTAAGCTTTTGAATTCATCAGTGAACTTGTGGTGTTCTGGATACTCAGATGTAAATGTTAGTGCCATGCAGAGTGATAAGATCAGGCTTTTTCTTTACCTTACAACACAGCAATCATAAAGAAACATTCAACAGATGTGTTAGGGAAAGTCTAAAGAATGATTCACGTTGCATGTCTAAGCTGCTATGGCAAGGGTTTGCATTTTCTTCATTCATCAGTTTTGTGAGGAACCATGAAACTCTGTCACTCCAGCTTCGTTAAAAACATGCCAATCTTCTCCAAACCCAGATGCATTGTTTTCAGAATAATGAAGAAGTATTAGTTAAAATCTCAACAGAAAGAAATGTAGTAAACCAGAGGCTTCTTAACTGATTAAGTAAAAAATTATTTTCCTGGAGACTGAGCTGTCACACTGAACTACATCCCCAGTCCCTTTTTAATTGTTGACTTTGACAACACATCTTATTAAGTGGCTAAGTTGCTCATCCTGGGCTAGAAATTACAGTCCTCCTGCCTCGGCCTCCCAGAGTTTTGGGACTATAGCCCTGTGCCCCTGGGCCAAGTTAAAAAAGTAAGAAGAATGAGCCATTGCTGGTGGCACAGACCTGTACTCTGTAAACACATTTCTTGCATACATACGCCACTCATTATCATTAAGGATTCTCAATTGAATGATATCGTTCCTCCCTCTTCAGCTTGTGGCTACAGTCACTGGCTGGCTGCTTGATTCACAGAACAGCTGCATTGGTTCTGTGCATCAGCTGGACAGGTTATGTTCCAGTAAAAAAGGAGTAGGCATATGTTTGTGTAGCCAGATTTATTTCTAGGAAACTTCAAGAAAACTTCTCCTTCCTTTATTTTTTTATACTTTTATCATGGTCTCTTAAGCCTCAATCATAAACACTATGAATGAAATGTTTAAATGTATCTCATAGTGGATGGCCAAGTCATACCAAGTAATCAACTTTTATGAGTGTTGTATAACTTGAACAGGTTAAGATTCTATTAAAAAAGTGGCTCCTACCAAGAGGACATGCTACTTATAACTTTATTTGGGATGCCCATTTATTTTGGTCCTAAAGAAGTCATAATTCTGCACATTTAAATATTCTTACTGAGAGCAATATTCTTAGGCTCTGTCATCTGCTTTGCATGCCTCTTTTGCTTTGATAATTTGTTATTGTTATTTTTCTCCACTAATCTAAGAAGTTTGGTAGCTGGCCACATCTTTTTTTCTTTCCTATAGATTAAACTAAAATTTGTTGACATGAACTTTTAGCACATATATACAGTATGTTAGCTATATTGTGTATTTTATATGGGGCCCAAGACGGTTACTCCTTACTCTTTACTCAAAAGAAAAAAAAAAAAAAAAAAGAAATACTTGACAGGCCCAATATTGGCCTTGTGTCTCCACATTCCCACTCGAAGCAGTCTGACTTTGTGTTTCTCAAGATTTTGGCCACTTGATTATTGTTTTATATTAAAGAGTTATAATTAGGTACTCTAAACACTTAAAATGCTATCTATTCAGAATTTGGGATTCTTTCTTTTATGATACAGACTCAGTAATTTCCAGTATTATAATGGTACTAGATGAAAGTAATGGTTGGCTTATTTTTGTTGGTCAGTCAAGAAAATTCTTGAAATCATGTACAATTTCATATTAAGATAATAAGTATAGAAACTCTTACAAGCATATCTGTATTGGTAAGTTCAGTCTCATATAAAAATGGCTCACCACTGGTGAAGTAACATTGTAACCTATAATTTACTAAATTTCTAATTATTCATATGAATTATTTAATTTTATAAAACTATTTCTCCTATATTAAGCTCTTAAGATTATGATAAAAGTTGACAACATGGAGAGAAAATATTGAAAAGCAGTTATCTATGAAGCATTTGGATTGTTGACCTCGCCTGCAAATTAACCCTACCAGAAAAATTATAAAAGTTTTCTTGTCAGGCAGAAGAAATCAAAAATTTTAGGTGACCAGAGTATTCCCATTTCAATTACTGGACTATAACTATTTTGAGATGTATCTTCTCATTTCAAAGATATGCTGGTAATTATGTGAATTGGAAATAGTCATAAGAATGAACTTTGGTTATTCTATTTTGCCTACCCTGACTTAAAGGCACAAGAATTCTGTAAGCAGTGTTGGAAATGTGTCAAGTTCAGTTTCCTTGCCAGAGAATTTAGAAGTGTGAGTGCATGATTCAGCTTGGTTATGCTGCCCAGTGCATTGTAAAGCTCGTACTCAACCATCAGCAACTCGGCTAATTCTTCTTGATCTTCATAGTACTTAAAAAAATACCTGTGCAAATCCTAAAGCTTAGTCTTTAGTAGGGTAGAATGAGGAAGATATTTCACTTCTGTTGTTAAAATATACACACTTTGGGATTCCTCTCAAAACACTAATCAAGATTCTTGTGTTCTACCCTAATGCTTTCAACTGATAAATCCCAGAATACTTATGAGTTATTGAGAGTCTGATACCTACAATCCATTTTACATCAGGTAATTTTGGTTGCAAAAAAAAAAAAAAGGCTAAAACCCAACACATTCAGTTAGATAGAAAATGTGTTTTGGCCGGAGGCTACAACTAAATAGTTAATTGTAGAAAAATAGGCAAGTACAGACCTCAAAATCCTGGTTGGAATACCCTACCACTAAATTGCATCACGTCATTTTTACCACGCATCTTTCGATGCTGTGCTGCTCTGATTTACTCATGGCAGTTCTTCACAATTCATAAATTCTGAAGAGTTACTGATTCCAATTAACATGATCCTATCCATCTTAGTCACTCAAGCTGAGGCTCAATACCTGACACCCACAATGTAAAGGAGGAAGGGCTTACTGTAGCTTACAGATTCAGGAGATCTCGGTCTGTTTATGGTCAGCTGGTAAGGGAAGAAAGAAATGGTAGAGGGCATAGGTGAAGAAAAACTTCTTGGCGTGGCGATGGTAAGTACAGTGAGCAAGGCATGGCCAGCAAGGGAATTATATTCTTCTGGTTTATGCCCCAGTGATGCACCCTTTCCAGGTCATATTCCGGTGGCCTGTCCCTTACAGTCACTCCTCATATCTTAGCATCACAGGAAATCAATGGAGCAATCCCATTGATTGAAACATCTTCCAAACATGAGCCTTTCAGGGGACATTCATGACCCAAACTCTGGCACTATCCTAACTGCTAGGACACAGGAAGAGAGGGATCCATTCTGTTTGGAAACTTGTTTTTCTAAATGTTAGAAAGCTCACAGTCATAAAACAAATATGTTTACCTATAAAAAAATAAGGTCATAATTTTATTATCTTGGTAGAGAACTTTAAGGCTCCTCACTTAACAAATTTTTAAAAACTAAATGAAGAAAGTATCTCCTAAAATGTAAGTGGAAACTTAAATTTTGTGTATACATCACAGCACTAAGAAATAAGGAGTAAATTTTTAGAAAACTTCTTGGAAACTTCTGCATGATCCTGTAGATGGCTTTGAATAAAATGATACATTTTAACAAATAACTGTAGAAAAACAGCACAATCTGCTATCATGTAGGTATTCAATAAACCTTGCTAAATGAATCTGATTTTGAATTATTGCTTTTACTTTTAACTTAGACATTCATAATTTTAAATGTAATAGGAATATATTGACAAATGCTTGACACACTAGCTTTAAAAGCAATGAATAACATTAAAGTAATCATAAAATAATTATAGTAATATGAATTTGTGGAGTTGAAATGATCTCCATGCTTCTAGGTTACTCAGCTTATTTTGTGAGCTAAAAATAAAAAAAATAATCATATCGTGCAACATAAATACTTAGTCTAGCATTTAGAAATGCTAGAGCTTCATTTAATGCAATCAATTTGTTTAATGCTTTTATGTATATAAAATCATTAATATTGTTTAATTTCAAATATTAAGCTAACAAACTTCCGCTTAGCCCTATATATATTAAATCATATGTTTATTAAAATGAATTTACAAATAGTATTGTAAAGATTTTTCCCCTAGGAATGTGATGTGTTCACATTAAAAACAGAAGCCACTAAATCTTAAAATTAAGCAAGGCAAGATAAATTCTACACCTGTGGTTTTTGGTACATTTGTTCTAAACAAATGTATCTTCTTGTATATTCTTCAATTTTACTAGGTGGTTTTGGTTTTAACTTATCACAGATGAGTTTTCTTCATAGATTTTAAAAACCAACAGGATTATGACTTGTCTAGGTTAGCTATAAATATTCTGAAAGTAAAAATCCCTGTTGATACTTTTATGTAAATAGAACTAGTTTATAGAAATATGAGTTATAAAAATCAACTCCATTTTGAATTCATTTTTACTAATTTTTATTGTAATATTTAACCCAATTTTCTGATTTTTGAAAGGTAAATAACAATGTCATAAATGCAAAATGCCATTATAAATATTACTGTCTGCTATACCTTATCTCTTAAGCATCAGAAAGTGAAAAACTCCTGTAATTTGTATTGATTTGACTTAAGTGTATTAAAATAGTGAACAGTAAGTACACTGATACCCTGATACCAAGAGTGGGGGCGTTGCTATGACTACTTGACCCTGTGGTTTAGAAGCCTTTGAAACTGGCTTTCAGGAGAAATTTGGAAAGGCTTGAAGATGCTGATTGACAAAGCTTTGGAATACCCTGAGCTGAGAATGGTAGGAGATTCAGATTGAAATTCCAGAGACCAGAATGCTGATAGAAGTGTGGCTTAGCAAGGCCAGGCTTGAAGTTTCAGATGAAAGAGGAGCTATATTGAAAAATGGTCTGAAAATCATACATGTTATGAGCTGGCAGAAAGTTTGTTGGCATTCTGCTATTGTCCAGAGGCTTTCCCTGAAACTGAGATGAAAGGTGGTGGGCTGCTTACTCAGGTGGAGGAAATCTCAAGGCAGGTCAACATTCAGGCTGCTACTTGGCTACTGCTTAGGGCTTTTAGCCAACTCTATGGCAAAAGGCAACAGGAAATTGCGGAGAAAACAGATGCTCGAAGTTTGCAGTACCAGACTAAAACGGCCTACAGTGGTGGAGCCAAAGAGCACAGGAAAGTTAAAAAGACTACCATTCGAAGTCAGCCAGGTACTTGAAATTAGGATTGTAAGAAAGAGGCCTTGAGGGTGTCTCAGGAAATAAGATCTCACCTTTTACCAACTAAAGGGAGTGAAGGCAAAGTATCTTGTTCTGAGGAGAGTACCCCAGGGCTTCCCTTATGTCTAAAGAGGGAAGCCTTTGCCAGAGTTCAAATTCCCAGTGCTCCGCAATCCTGGCTCTCAGAAGCTGCTGCAGCCATGACACAAGGGGCCAGAGTACTGTTCAAGCCAGTGGCTGATGTTGGCGATAACCACACGGTCCTTTATGGAAATGCAGTTGTGGGTTCATGGAGGCTGCCACAGAGATTTCAGAGGAAGGGCTTGGAAGCCAGGCAGTGTGCCCCTGGAAGGGCTGTGCAAGAAGATGTGAAGTAGAATCCTAAGGTGCAATTAAGATCCCCAAATTTTGAAGAAATTACGAGCATTGATCATTGGCTGAGAAAAGCTGCAGGCTATGGACAGATTCAGCCCAAAAGACAGAAGATGGAGGTTGCAGCCAGCAGCTGTGTTATGAGGGTGGGGCCACCTAAGCCCTTCAGCGCTGGTATTTGGTCGCTGCCAGAGTTTATGCCAGGTGCTGACATGGAACTACAGGCGTTAACCCTTACCCTGACAGGTTTAGACCTTGGTTTGGTCTGATTGCTTTCTATCCTTCTATTCCTCTCTTTGGGAATGGAAATGGTTATCCTCTGCCTGTGGCATTGAATGTTAGAGGTAATTTACCTTTCTTTGATTTTTACTGGAGCTCACAGCTAAGAGTTTGCCTTGTGTCTCAGAGGAGACTTTGGACTTGGCCTTTTTTTTTTTTTTTTTTTGTAGTAGTAGTAGTAGTAGTAGTACTGGAACTATTAAGACGTAACTTTTAGTGAAGGGCTAAATGTATTTTGCCTGGGGAGATGGGCATGGGTCTTTGGGGAACTAGGGGAAGGATGTTGTACTTTGGATCTGGAAAGTCTCCCAAAAGTCTCATGTATTTGGATGTTATGGATTGTCTATAGACTTGTGCGCTGTTGGGACGTAGGTCTAGAGGAGTGGATTATGGGTATGTGGTGGAGGACAGCATGTGTTGGGTTGGATTCCAGGTGTGTGGTGGGGGCTTAGCATACTTTTCACATATGAAAGTGGCAGAACACTGAGGGTGAACCAAGAAGAGGTAGAGCACTCCCTTCCTGTGGGACTTGACTTGGCTAGACTTGATTTAGCTTCCTGTTCGCAATGTTGTAAGAAGCTGCCCCCACTTCCGCCTCTGCCATGTGCTTCCATTTTTGTCAGCTGTCCATGGGCAGACAATGTCCCTCTGAAACTGTGAGCCTCAGCCTCCCGAGTGCTGGAATTACAGGCGTGCGCCACAACACCCAGCTTATGTGGTGCTGGGGAATTGAACTCGGGTACTTAGTGCTTTAACCGCTGAGCCATTCCTCCAGCCCCAAGATAAATAAATCTTGATGGTACACTAGCAACAGTCAGCATATAAGTAATAGATCCTGAAGAAAGAAAAAGCAAAGAACAAAACAGGTACTGAATTTTAATAAAAAAGTTTCCTAATTATATTCAAGCTATATTTTGAAAATTAATTTCATATACCTAAGGATACGAACTTAAGATTAGCAATGTCAGAAAATATTATGAGCTTGGGTAGAGAGGTGAGAACCTATAATCTTAGCTGGGAGATTGAGTCAAGAGTATTAAGCTTAACCCCATTTGGAAAATTTAGTAACTTACTAAAATTAAAAAATATTAGGGTATATCTCAGTGTGGATGCCCAAAGTTCTACCCTCAGTGTTACAAAATGACAGACAGACAGGCAGATGATAGAATGAATACTGGACTTAAAAAATGTCATGCAGACACATTTTGAAAAAATACTAATAAGAGGAAGAAAATAGTCGTCATACTTGTAAACAGAAACAATTGTAGAAGAAAATATGGTAACATATTCATGATACACAAGAATGGAAAATGAGAGCCTTGTGAACAAGGGAAATTATATTCAGAAATCCTTTGAATTTTAAAGGCCACAGAGAATCTGTCATTATCACTGAAGAACTCTATTTTTTGAATTCCTTCATGAAAATATTTAATGTGTTAGTTATCTCCAGACAGCCAGGTGACTATAAATACAGATAAAGATTTCATATTTTCTCAAATAAAATGAAGTAGTGGTTATGAAGAGGACACTATGTGCATGGTGGCTATATGCTTGACAACAGAAGAATATATAAAACAGGATGAGATGCATAAATTGTTTTCTTGAAAAATAACATTTCCAAAACCCAAGTATTCATCTTGCTTTTTTTTCCTATGACCTCTAACCCTGGGCATCAATGGAGAAGTATAGGGAAATTGCCTTATTACATAAAATTATTTCATCAAGTAATAAATTCTTGTTGGATGTCTAGATGATTTCACTCAGATTCATCTCTCTTCTGGAGAAATTTACATCATGTGCACTTTAGAAAGAAATTGTTATAGAGATTTGAACTTGCTGATCCTCGAGTCACATGCAGAATCCTTAAAGACATCATCTCAGTTTGGAGCGAAGACATGAGGGACAAGGACAGGGAGAAGGAGAGTCAGGTCAGTTTCTAGGTATCCCTTTGCACATCTCTGCTCTCTGTCTCCAACGGCTTTGGCAAGGTCACTTGGTCATACCGTGGGGCTGTCTTTTTTACATTTATATTATCCAAAAGGAAACATTTTGTCATTTTCTCCATATAATTATAAGGAAATTAGGTAAGCAACAGTGCGGTGATTGCAGGTACATTGATAGATGATAATATGTTTTTTTTTTTTGTCAATGTTGATCAAATAACCCAAAATGCACATACTAGATGTTTGAGTTTACATTTTTGAAATAATAAAGTTCATAAGTATTTTCCAAATGGCAAACACAATTCCAATGTACCCCCCAAAATGGTCACTCTCTGTCTCCCTTCTCTTCCTTCTTTACACACGTGACTACTTATATATTATTTCCCTGATAAAACCAATATAGCTTTTAAACTAAGGGATATTCCTAGAATATCTATAATTAAGACAGAAATTGGACTGTCTATGACTTATGTTCTATAACCTGTCTTAATAACATGTGAATGAGCCCCTGAAATACATGTCTTAAGTGCTCAGATAATAGAAGAACTTACCTCTTTCCCAGAGTTTAGAGAGAGTAGTTACCTTTACAGGCAGCTGTGCAATGTTTCCTGGGGAACATAGAATAGAGAACACTGTCTACTGCGATGACGTGGATATCCTGTCCTTCAATGATTTCTTTAGGTCTAAATGACATTTTTCTTAATGTCAATCCATGTCTTTCAAATACTTGTCACTTACCTTTTCAATAAAATTTAGAATGCAGTCAGATGAAATTAGCGTCTAAGGCAGAGATCAAACCCAGCTCCATGACAAGCTAAGAGAAACTAAAATGAAACAGTTAACAAAATATTAACATCATTCCCCTAAAGTAAGCATTTGGATTTAGATTGAAGAAAGTTCCCGAGATGATCAAAATTTTAGCTCCATACCTAAAATCCCCATAAGATTTCTGAAAATAGTGAATTATTCCCATTGCTCTTGTTGACTTATGCTTGCACCACTTTTCTGCTTTCAGTGAGACTCAGTAGTTAACTTTACATTTGATCAACTCTCATGGAGAACTTGTGGACTTTTGCATACTCATACAGCAATGGACACACTTTCAAGTCACCATTGAATAAGGACACCTTCACTTTGCTGTTGTTTTTCATAATCATATGAGAAGAGTGCCTTTTACTCATTCACTTTACTGTCTTTGGGTGATGAGTGCACTAAAATACTGTAAATCACTGGGTAACAGAGAAGTGTAATGACCTGTCTTCAATGTTTATCCTTTCATCTTGTTATAGATATATCCATGTAAACAGTGGAAAACATAAAATTGACAGCTGAGGTGACATCTACACAGGATAGATATGGCTTCTGAAGAAAACCTCGTTTTTTATTTATTTTATTGTTATTTTTGATTTATTTGCTAGGGCATCGATAAACAACTGCCTTGGAGTTCAGTGAAAATACATACAAATCATCAAGTTGCTTTCATCTTTCACTTTTCATACTGGTAATCATGCTTCTGTTTGCCCTATAGGAGAACCACGTTCAGCTGTTTTTCTATCACATAGTCATATTTATGTTAATCTAAAAAGCAGGAAATCCAGGACCAGTGAGGAATATTTTATCTCATCTCCAGTAGTCAACAATCATTGTAGTTATTAGTTGCTACAAGTAAACAGGTTAGTGTTAAAATGATTTTCCAAGTTAGTCTATACAGACTGAATTAATTTAAAATTTGTTTTATTTATATGAACTGTCACCCTCATGATTCATTTTTAAGCTGCCCTTCAGGCAAATGAAATGTCAGCTTGCCTAAAGGGAGTTCTGTTAATCTGATAGTGATAATTTTTTGACAGCTGGTAATTTACTTATTTACAGTCTCCTGATTACATCTTCTAATGCTATAGTCACTCATATAAAATAATCATCTGCAATCAAAGAATCCTTTTTCCCATAAGTTTTTCCACTAAGAAAAACATTTATTTTTATTTTTTTTATTGTTGTCATTAATATCTTGGTATTATTTTTCTTATCTTAATGCAAAATAATAATTAGCATTTGGTGCCTAGGATATTATGGGTTCACATCTTATTGTCGCAGGATTCTATTTCCACTTACCAGCTGCTACTAAATGAATGTACCCTATTTGTAAAGCTCACTGATATCTTAGGATGAGGCATCTTAGAGAAGTTTCCTAATGGCCTTACTGTTTTTCTTTTTTGTGTGTGTGTGGGTCATAAAACATTTTATGGAAATACATTTATTGAAAAGTATTATATTGTTCAAGTGGTGAGATTTATATAAATGCACCAAAACACTTTCAATATGATAATGCCTTAAGTGTCTTATTTGCAGGAAAACATAGGCTATCTAGTAAATATGAAAAGTAGGTTGATTCAGATGATGTTTCCAGTAAAAAATAAATTTTGTTTATTTCAATGTGACAGTATACATTAGCAAGTGTTTATAATAACCAATTCGCTAAATTTAAATGTATTTAGATTTTTTAATAGATAGTTGTTTGGAACAAACGCAGAGTGAGCCTTTAGATGTGAAAGTTGCACTTCTGTATTTTGTGAAGAAGCAAACATTTTATTCTCCAGCTTCATTAAAGTATAATCGATATAGTGGTTTGGATCTGCAAACCCCAAAATCTCTCATGCATTTTTATTTTATGGATTATCTATGGAACTATGTGCTTTTATGAGATGCGGGCCTGGTTTGGAGGGGTGAGTTATGGGTATGTGGTTGATTGTAGGTGTGTGGTAGAAGAAAAGCTTGTGGCAGACTGTAGATTGCAGGCACATGGATTAGATTGCAGGGGTGTGGATTGTACACCTGTGGTTTTTTTCCTCTTTCTTGTTGCGAGTGCTGCTGCAATGAACATAGAATTGCAGATATATGAAGATACTGGAGTGAGGATACTGGAGCATATGATAATTTTTTTTTTCTTTTTAGTTTTTGAGGAACCTCCATACTAGTTTCCAAACTGACTATAGCAACATAAATTCTGATTAACAGTGCATTCTTTCTCTCCCTAGTCTTACCAAGGCACATTTCTCCTTAATTTTAGCTATCCTAACAGGTCTTTTGTATTGATTTCCATATTCCTTGTTATTAGTGACATTGAGCATTTTTATAAATATTTGTATATCTCTTTTAGAATTTTATCTGTTTATATTCTTTGTCCATTTTTTTCTTTCTTTCTTTCTTTTTTTATATTTTTGTGGTGCTGTGAATCAAACTTAGAGCCTCACTCAAGTGCTCCAACACTAAGCTAAACCCTAGCCAAACTCTATCTATTGGTGTTTAATTGATTGGATTATTTGTTTGTACTTTGCTACTGAAATTTTGAATGCCTTACTTTTATTAATTTATTTATTTATTTATTTATTTATTTTTGAGGCAGAGTATCAGTCTGGAGTCTAGTCTGGCCCTGAATTCAGTATAAACTCAGGCTAATCTCAAACCTATGTCAATCCTCCTACCTCAGCTCAGATTGTAGGCACATCCACCATGTCTTATTTATGTGGAGCTGGGGAATGGAACTCAGGGTCTTGCACTTGCTAAGCAAGGACTCTTAACTGCTGAGCTATGATCAGCCTCTGAATATCTTGCATATTTTAAATATCAGTTCCTTCTCAAATGCGTGCTTTGCAAACATTGTCTCCCATCCTGTAGGCTGTCTTTTTGCTTTGTGGATTGCTTTGGTCTTTGCTTCCTTTGCTGTGTGGAACCCTTTTGTGACCCAGTCTACCACATCTGCAGTGACTGGCAATGAACCCAGGGCCTTCTCATAGAGCCATCTCCCCAGGCTTTTTTTTTTTAAACCTTTGCTTTCTTTGTTCTTTTCATCTTACTTTTCACTCTTTGCCTTTCCTATTTTTCTTCTTCTTTTTTTTTCCCCTCCACACCCACCATTTTTTTTGAAAGGGTCTTGCTAAATTTACCAGCTGAACTTGACATTGAAAATTTCGTGGTTTAGCCTGCTGGAGTGCTGGGATTACAGGAGTGCACTGTCACGCACAGCTCAGGAGCTTTTTAATTTAATAGCGCTTACTTCTTTATATTTTTTGGTTCCCTGTGCTTTTGTTATATCCAAAAAAAAGTCATCACCAATACCAAAATCAAGGAACCGTTTTCCTGATTTTAGTCCTAAGAGGTTTATTGTTTCTGATCTTACAGTTTATATTGGAAAAAAGCCATTTTGAGCTAATTTTGTATGAAATATCATTGTAAATTGAAGTCCCTGTGCAATTTTTTTATCTGAATGTCGAGTTTTCTCAATAGCATTCATTGAACAGGTTATTTTGCATTGTTTATATTTTGACCTTATTAAATATTAGTGAATTCACGTATATAAATTTATTCATGGGCTTCCTATTGTGTTTTGTTGTTCTATCTTTTCCCCCTAGTATCATATTGCATTGATTAACATATCTTTGTAATATAATTTGAATTTAGATAATGTGATATCTCTTCTTTATCATAAATAATAAGAATAGTCATCATTGTCTTTATGGCCCTACATATATTTTACGTTGGTATTTACTATTTTGAGGATAAAGATTGCATTTTTTCTACAGACTGGTTTATTCTGAATGGCATTGTAGCATTTTATTTCTGTTTTTTTCATTTCTTATATGCAATGTATAACGGTTACAATGAGGTTGAGTATTTTGTGCACATACGTATCACATCAACATTGCAATCCCTTCCTCTCACCTCCCGTACACTCTCCATTTCCCTTAACTCCCACTGTCACATCCACTGGGTTCTATAAAGTAACTGTTTTCTGGGTTTCTCATATTAGAGAAATTGTGCAATACTTAACTGTTTTGTGGCGTCTATCTGTCTTTATGGAAAAGCAATACTCCGTTGTGTACACATACCACATTTTTATAAGCCCATTGATATGTTGTTGGTATTTAGGTATCTTCCACAATTTAGCTCTTGTTAGTTGTGCTGTTATAAACGTGTGTACATGCATCTCTGCCACACGTTGCTTTTTAACTCCTTTGGAAAGATACCCAAAAGAATATTGCCAGATTGAATGAAATATTTATTTTCAGCCTTTTGAGGACTGCCCTCTATAGTGGTTGCACTACATTTGATTAGTATTTCAGAGGTTTAAAAATAAAATACTTGTATGTCCTTTTATTTATTTCACCAATATTTATACTTTCTACTACATAGATCTTTCACTGCCATGGTTAAATTTATTTCTAAATTTAAATACTCCCCTCTATAGTGGTTGCACTACATTTAATTTAGTATTTCAGGGTTTTTTTTTAACTTGTTTGTCCTTTTATTTCTTTCACCAATATTTATAGTTTCTACTACATAGATCTTTCACTGCCGTTGTTAAATCTATTTCTAAGTATATCATTTTTTTTCTGATGCTGTTGGATACTCTAGAGCTGAGCTACATCTCCCAGACCTTTTTAAATTTCCCAAGCCAACTTCCAACTAGTGATCTGCTGTCTTTTAAGAAACAAGAATTACAGTCATGCAAGATTACACCCAGTGTCCAAATTTTTATGTTCATTTTTTGTACTTCTAACTTTACTGCATTAGTGAATCAGTTTTTCCAGACTTTTTATTTTTCATAACTTAGATGCTGAGTAATTTTCTTTTGTACTTGATCTGGCTCTGGATTTCAGAATTATGTTGGGTATCATTGGTGAGTGGAGACCATTCTCATCTTATTTCTAGTGTTAGAAAAAATGCTGTCACCTTCTTGCCATAGAGAATAACATGAGTGTGGGTTTGTTATTCATAACCTCTGCTGTACTGTTGCATTTTTTTAACCTGATATTTTGGGAGCTTTTGTCATAAAATGGCACTAAATGTTGTGAAATATTATTTCTGGATCTTTTGAAAATCATTTTACTTTTTCATCTGCGAGTAATGAGATGCCTCACAATTTTTTTATTTGTATGTGTTGAACTACTTCTGCATTCCAAGGATGTGTAAGATTTGACGATTTGATCTACTTATTCTTTTCAATTCACCTTTGTAATATTTTGTTGAGGATTTTTACAACTATGCTGATGAGGTCTGTACTTTTTTAATTCTTGGTGTATATTTATCTGGCCTGCATTTTTTGTTCTTGTATATTTATCTAATATTGGTATAATGTTAATTGTTGTCTTCTAAGATTAGTCTGGAAGTATTTCTTTAGTGTGATTTCGGAAATTTTGAAAAGAGCTGGTGCTTATTCTTCTTTGAGTATTTAATAGAACTCCTGACTGGTTCTGACCTCTTGTTTATTGGGAGGTTTTTGAAAACTCTTTAAATCTGTATTCATTATTGCTCTATTTCATAAAGATGGTGTCCTATTATATCATTTTTGTAAGAATTTATCCCTTCTAGATTCTCCTTTTTGATGTACTATTTTTAGAGTAATTTTGTGTTAATTTGCATTTCTATGGTATCAGTTATGTTTCCTCTTTCATTTCTAAATTTATTATTTAAGTCCTTTCTTTTAGTGCATGTGTGTGTGTGTGTGTGTGTATGTGTGTATGTGTGTTTGTGTGTTTGTTTCAGGGATTGAAACAAGTTTCTTTACATTAAGCTGGGTCCTTAGCAACTTTTTTGTTTTTCATTTTGTAACAAAGTCTTGCTAAATTGTCCAATCAAGGCCTTATCTTGCCTACTCCATGGCCAGCTTCCTGGAATTCTGGTGTCATATTCATGTGCCACCAAACCCAGCAAATCTCTTTATTTTTTTTTTCTTTCCTGTCTGTTTCACACTCTAATTTGTCCAGCTATAAGTTTTATTAAATTTATTTTCCTTTTATTAAAAAATTACTAATCTTTTACAACGTTTAAAAACCTGAGGCGGGAAGATCACGAGCTCAAGCCAGGCAGGTCTGTGCACAGGATCTTGACTCAGAACAAAGAATAAAATCCAAACCCGAACAAAAACAAATCAAAATACTCTACTGTATTGTTGATCTTTTCAATTACATTTTAATCTATATATCCTGTTCTGTTTATTATTTTCTCTAATCTATTCACTTTTCATGTATTTTTCTGATTCCTTTAAGTATGATATTTAGGTTGTCTGAGTCCATTTTTTCTAAGGAATGTAAGCATTAAACAATACAAGCTTCCCTTGCAAGATGCTTTTGCAACATCCTCTACATGTATGTGTGCTGTGCTTCCATTTCCACTTGACTCGTCATATTCCTTAATTTCCTTTTTGATTTCTCTTTTGGCCTACTGGATGCTTAGGAGCACATTACATATTCATTGATTTTCCGATTTTACTCTTGTTGATTGCTAGTGTTGTCATTTTAGGGTCTGAAAGAAACTTAATATAATATAATTTCAGTTATCTTAAGCTTGTTACAATTTGCTTTTTAACAAATGATATATTTTAGAAGATGGCGTGCCTGCATATGTGAATAGTGCTTATGTTATTTGGGATGGTGTATTCTCTTCATGTCTATTAGGTCCCTTTAGTCTATATTGTTGCTCAAGTCAGCAGTTTCGTTGTTATTTTTTTCTGTCTAAATGATCTACCTATTGTTGAATGTGTAATATTTAAATATGATAATATTGTCTTGCTATTTCTCTACATAGTTGTATTCATATTTGCTTTTGTCTTTTTATGTACATATGTGCTCTAAAGTTGGGTGTGTATATGTTTGCAAATGTTGTACAGTCTTGATGAATTAACTTTATTATTATGTAGTGATCGTTCTGTTTCTTGAAAAAAAATTGTGACTCAATGTCTGTTTTGTCCTATGCAAGTGTAGTCACCTCTCCTTTCCTTTGGTTACCATTTCCATGGAATACATTTTTCAGTCCCTTTATTCTGTGTCTTTAAAGCCAATATTTGTCTCTCTTACAGAAATCATATTTGGATTTTTGGGGGTATTTTGATTAGAAAAAAATAGTAATAATAGAGATAGAAAAGTTTTCACTAGCTGAAAAGGGTTTCTTCAGTTACCCTGAGGTCTTGATATACACCCTGGGTATTTGTTATTATTGCTGTTGGTTTTGTTTTGTTTTGTTTTAGCCTGTGACATTGTATCTTCTGATTGGATAATTTACTCTCTTTATAGTTAAAGTAATTATCAATATGAAAGGACTTAATAAGGACACTTCATTTTTTATTATTTGTAATTTATTTATTTATTTATTTTTACTTATTGTCTGTGTGGTTTATCACATCATCTTTTAAATGTCCATTGAGGAACTCACTTGTGGTTGTTATGAGGTTGCATTAAACATCTCATAGTTTTAAGAGGAAATTTAGGATTATAGCAACTTTAATCAAATATAAACACTTATAATTTTACCCAAGGCCAAAATGCAGTCAATGAAACATCCAAGCTTAAAAACTGATTCGTTTTGCTTTAAAAAGCTGTTTTTTCTTTGCAGTCCCATGCTTTCCCTTTCTGTCAATACTATGAACTTCCCCAGCTCATAAAGAAAAGACAAGTTGAAATTAAGAACAAAGTTAACAAGTTCTGTAATTTCTCTCAATTAGTATTGTGGGGCCTCAGTTCTTTCAAATCATTGTTTTCAAGTAAAAAATATGATGAATAATAAGTACCTGCTTCATATGGAATCTCACACATTTATTGGGTATACAAAAATAGTACTTACTGAAATACTATTATAAGCATAATATTGTAGTGCAAAAGTAGGCTACAGTAAGGATAGATTTTCCAAAGTAATCAAAGGAGAAGTGGAAGCTTTGGTAGTGATAGCTAGAAGTGAAAGTAAGAGGAAAATGTGGATGCTCCATTGAGAGAAAAGGGCCCCGTTATCTTCTAACTTGATGTCATGGATTTTTTTCTTAATATTTCTGACATTAACTCTTTGCATTACTGCTCATTTTCATTGATTTCCTAAGGATAGAATGTTATACCCACTGCCAGTAGTGCCTCAGGATTTGGTCTCCACAAAAAAATATGTCTTAGGTGGCAACAGTTATCTAAGATGTGCCTACACAATGAAGTAGGAACATTTTCACTGCACACACACACACACACACACATACATATATATATGCATATATATATATAAAATTAAAAGACTATACATGCATGCACACACATAAATGGTCTCTTGTATAAGAAAAATGTAATTGAAAATCGTTTTGTGATTTCATTAATGACTTTTGTTTAATTTTTCTCATCAGTTCTGAAATACACTACCACATTTTTTTTCTTTCATTGCTAGAAGTCTAAAAATTGCCACACTTTACTGTTTACATAATTAACAAGTAACCAGTGTCTCATTGCAATGTAGATTTATAGAAATAATTTCTTACTGGCTTACTACTAGCTTCCTCACAGAGCTAACTGAAATGTTTCTGTATTCTGCCTAATAGTTTTCTAATAGTTTAGAGAATTATCATACATTCTTCAGTGGTGTCATGGGTGACACTTGCTAAGAAATCCTGCAATATATTTTTCTTCAACCTCAAAACTTTTTTTTTCTCATAATGTCACTCATTTACCTAGATCTTACTTGCTTACAAAAAAAAAATGCCAAACAATCTGTGCTTGGAGAAGTCCTTTGCCTTGATTCTTGATCGTTCTTCCCTCATATCCTAGAAAACATAGCTCTCAATCTTTTTTTTTTTTTCAATCTACCTTTCTACTAAATAGTGAACTGGTTAATTCACAAGATAGGATTCTGTCTTTGTTCTTTATTCATTCTAACTGGCTCTTCTCTATAAGCTAAAAACATACCTAGGAAAATTTTACTTCCCATAGTCAAGTGGGCATCTGACCTCTTATATACCTGTTAGATACTTGACTTTTTTCTACCTGGTTGCATTTAAAAATTGTTAATTTTCCATAATAATAAACTCTTGACTTTCTTTTACTTTCTTAAAATTTCAATATCTTTTTACAGATTTTGGATTCATCAAATAACAGATTTTCATTAATACAAAGAACTAACATGGCTTCACTTGAATTCCTATTAAATACTTGAATTTTTTCTACATGGTCTTGTCTGGAAACTTTAATTTTACCTTTTTACTGAATGTTAGATTCACATATCACTCCTCTCTGAGAATGGAAATCTTTTCCTTTTTTTGGAACAATATTTATTTTTTCAGCTGAAGAAATGAAAAGTACATTAATATTTAGTTGGAAAGATTTGGATTGACTAGCTATGTCTAATGCTCATTTTCTGTATGACAGGGAACATTTACCCTCTTTGAAATGTTACCCATATTTTTCCATATTAAAAATGTGTCAATATTAACTATATTAAATAAATAGTCTAGTACCTGCACGTAGTAGCTGCTCAAGGAAGTCTCTCTTATTCTTTGATTTCTGTTCCCTGGCCATTGAACCTGATTCTTTTATCTGGGGTTGTAATTCTTGGTCTTTTTAAGTTTTACTAACCTTCCTGGTTTCTTAACTTTACTAGTAACCTCAAACTTTTCTTGTAAGACACGATATTTTTATGTTAGTCATATTGAAAGCTGATTATGTATCTTCATGTTTTTTTTATTTTTAAATAATCAAAGATAGAAAATTAATCTTTATTTCCTTCAACCTTTTTATGAATTTTAAATTTCCATTAGTCTTACATTGAACTTCCTGTCCAGCAGCCACATTCCCTTGTTGTGTATTTTTTCAGCTATTTAGGTTTTTTTTTTCCAATCATCTTCCAAATTGTAAAGGTTTCCCAGGATGCTCGACCATTTTCTGTGTTTCTTTATCAACTTCCATCATTTTATATTTCAACTCACCTGTTGAATTTTACCTAATCATCTCCACTACTATCTTCCTCTTGATATATATTGTACAATCTCAAATTCCCTGAGTATACCACCACAGCCCTGTACATATATATATATATATATTGGACCATTTTCTCTTCCACATGTGAAAGTTCACATTTCTCATTCACCGTCTCAGAATTCCCTCCATCTTACTTTGTATTTAATCAGCTACATGAAATACTCTGCTGGTGCTATGTTCTCTTTGTTTATACATCCATTTCCATGAACAACTGACAAAGTCCACTCAAATTTATTTGTTTAGTCTAAATAAACTATTGAGAAATTATTTAATGCTTCACTCATTAATACTTAATAACTCTAAGCCTTAGTTTTTATGGAGTATGCAATAGTTGAACAATTTTAAACATAAGAACTAGAGATCTTAATCAAGAATAGATTAAATGGGTTTATATGCCATTTGGAGCTTATGTGCCCCTAAAACTACATCTAAAAAATTGTCAGTGTGGATTTAGCCAGGAGAGAAGTTAGAGAAAAGAATTGGATGCTACACTACGCTTCCCTTTTCTCTGAGATCTTCCCTCAGCTCCTTTCCAGTGTCTCATTCTGATTTAAGGAAGTCTGAACCTCCTGCCTATGTTCTGAAATCAAAAGTCTATTCATGTTTACCTGAACGCAAATGGTAATGGTTCAAAAATAAGGACAAAGTCTAGGAAGCAGATATTGGACAGGTCAGTGTGCGTGGTATCCTCCATACCATCAATCAGAGGCCATACCTGCTCAAAATTTCAGTAACACCTAGCAAACTTTATATAAAGTCTATTTGTCTTATTTACATGTCTTTATAAATTATCTCAGTCTCCTTATAACCGTACCATACTCATCCTATTCATTCAATAGTCGTTGTACTGTAATCTTTTTTGAGAGGAAGGATCACAGTCCGTTTAAGAGATATTTCTGGGTAGAAAACTCCAAAATTTTTTGAGTGAATATGTTAATTTAATTCATTTTCCAGTTTTTTTTATATATTTCTTTCTACTCTGTGTCTTTATATTCTCCTTTCTGTTTACCTTACAGAAGTCCTTCAGGTGGTGCACCTAAGTTCTATTTTTTTCTGAGTTCAAAAGGAACATTAATGTTCACGACTAACAGGGTGGTAAACATATATTTGAGAAGTCATTCTTCCTTGTGAATAGAACAATTAAGTACTAATTTAAATAAATCACTGTTTAAGCAGAAAAAGTTAGCATCGTGCTTTTACTGAATAGCTTTCCTGGCACAAAAAAAAAAAAATGAATACATGAAAGTGAACTTAAATCCCAGTTATGTGAAAACCTTAAGTTAGAATAGATGAAAAGGCCTTGAAACATTCAAATTGACTTTTTATTTTGTAAATACTAAACTGAAAGAGTTCTGTCACATAGCAAATTATTGTAAGATTATGAAATGAGCTAGTGCATTATTAATCTGAAGGCAAAATTTGGAAGTTAAACTACCTTGACTTTGAACTGCTTCCTTTCTACAAATTTTGCATTTTAACAAGTCAGTTGACTAATAGTCCAAACTCCGTTAATAACCATATCATCATAACAACTGCTACTACTATTGAAGTAACTGTTGTACATTCCTCAAGTAAAGGGAACTGACCTAAACCTTTTTTTTTTTTCCTTTTTTTCTTTTTATTTTTTTCCCATTTTATTGATATGTAAACGTGCAAAATTTAAGGTTTACAATGGAGTTGAGCGTTTTATACACATATGTATCTTGTCAAGGTGACAAGGGCTTCCCCGCTCTCCTCTTGTCCCTCCCTCTACCCTGCCCTTCCTCCCTCCTCTCCTACCCTCCCCCTTGTTTTACCTTGTTTTTTTTTTTTTTTTCTTTTAAGTTCCATAGGAGTTGTGAGCTAGGACTCTCATATCAGAGACCATTCAATGTTTCACCTTCTGCTTCTGACTTCACTAAGCATGATGTTGTCAAGTTTCTTCCATTTGCCTACAAAAGCCTCCACGCTGCTGGACTTTATAGATGTATAGTATTCCATTGTGTATAAATACCACAGTTTGTCTATCCACTGGTCTGTTGATGGGT
>PVKB01007261.1:0-39384 GCA_004027205.1 Ctenodactylus gundi
TTTTTTTTTTTTTTTTTTTTTTTTTTTTTTTTTTTTTTTTTTTTTTTTTTTTTTTTTTTTTTTTTTTTTTTTTTTTTTTTTTTTTTTTTTTTTTTTTTTTTTTTTTTTTTTTTTTTTTTTTTTTTTGAGACAGGTTCTCACTTTGCTGCCCAGGCTGGTCCTGAACTCACAATGGAGCCCAGGCTGGACTTGGACTCATGGCAATCCTTCTGTCTCAGCTTCCCAAGTTCTGGGATTACAGGCATGCACCACCACACCTAGCTAATGTGGTGCTGGGGAATCCAACTTGGGCACTTAGTGCTTGATTTAGTGCTTTAACTGCTGAGCCATTCCTCCCGCCCTGCAAAAACTTGTTAGTTTAATGTCATCCCATTTGTTGAATCTTGCTGAGATTTCTTGTGCAGCTGGTGATCTGTTCAGAAAATCTTTTCCTATCCCTGTTTCATCTAGAGTTTTACCTATTTTGTCTTCCAGTAGGTTCAGTGTTTCTATTTTGATGTCCAGATCTTTGATCCATTTTGATCTGATTTTTAGTGAGTGATGTAGATGTGGGTCTAATTTCATTCTCATACATGTGGAAATCCAATTTTCCCAGCACCAGTTGTTGAAGATGCTGTATATGCAATAAATTAGAAAATCTAAAAGAAGTGGATGATTTCCTAAACACCTATCAACCACTGAAACTTAAATAAGGAGAAATTAAACATCTGAATAGGTCAATATCCACCTATGAAATTAAGGAAGTAATAAAAATACTTCCAACCAAGAAGAGCCCAGGATCTGATGGGTTCTTAGCATAATTCTATAAAAAAAATTCAGGGAAGTATTAATGTTCATTAAACTTTTTCAAGAAATTGAAAAGAAAGAAAACTGCCAAAATGATTTCTCGAAGCCAGAATAACTTTAATTCCAAAACCAGACAAAGACCCAACAAAAGAAGACAATTACAGGCTAATATCCCTAATGAATATAGATGCAAAAATACTCCATAATTAATTCTTACCAATAGAATACAGCAAATCATAAAGATTATACACACCATGACCAAGTGGGTTTCATTCCAGAGACGCAGAAATGGTTCCGTATATGCAAATCCGTAAGTGCAATACACCACATTAACAGATACAAAGATAAAAATTGTATGATTATCTCAATAGATGCAGAAAAATATTTGACAAAAATCCAACACCCATTTATGATAAAGACCTTGAAGAAAAGAGGAACAGAAAAAATGTACCTCAACATGATTCAAGCCATTTACAGTAATTCCTTAGCCAATGCAATCCTAAATGGAAAAAGACTGAAAGCATTCACACTAAAATGAGGAAGAAGACGAGGATGACCACTGTCACCCTTACTATTCATTCAACATCATGCTTGAAATTTTGGCAGGAGCCATCATGCAAGAGCAAGGAACAAAAGGAATACTAATTTGAGGGAAGAAGTAAAGATACCCATATTTGCAGGTGAGATGATACATAAAAGACCTAGAAAATTCCACCCAAAGACTATTAGAACTAAAAAATTCAGCAAAGTAGCAGGTTACAAAATCAATACCCACAAATCAATAGCATTCCTATATTTCAGCAATGAATCCAATGAGAACGAAAGCAAGAAAACAACCCCCTCCATAATAGCAACAACAACAAAACAATACTTAAGAATAAACCTTATCAAAGGAGTGAAAGATCTATACAAAGAAAACTACAAAACCCTGAAGAAAGAGATTGAAGAGGACTTTAGAAAAATGGAAAGACATCCCATGTTCCTGGAGGGAGAATATTTTCAAAATGGCCATACTCTCAAAGCTACCATACTGATTCAAGGCAATACCAATCAAAACACCAGTTGCATTCTTCATGGAATTAGAAAAGCAACTTTAAAATTTATATGGAACCAGAAAAGACACAGAATTTGTTTTCTACTTTTTTTTTTTTTATGCTAGGGATTAAACTTGAGGTCTTTTTTGAGACAGTGTCTCATTCTGTAGCCCACGCTGGTCCTCAACTCACTGTGGAGCCCAGGCTGGGTTTGGACTCACCTCAATCCTCCTGCTTCAGCCTTCCAAGTGCTGGTATTATGTGCCACCACACCCTGCTTATGTGGTGCTGGGGAATCGAAGTCGGCATTTGCACTTGCAAGGCAAACGATTTAACCACTGTGCCATTCTTCCAGCCCCGAGATGCAGAATTTCTAACGTAATTCTAAGCAACCAGGGCATAGCTAGACAAATTACAGACTTCAAAAAATACTACAAAGCAACAGTGATTAAATCCACATGGTACTGGTATAAGAACAGACAGGAGGACCAGTGGAACAGAATTGAGGATACTGAAACAAATCCAGATACCCTTATTCACCTGATTTTTGACAATGGGTCCAGAATTCTGGTCTTTTAAAAATAAAGAGTTTTCGTGCATGCCATATCCCAACATTTTGTGAAGATGAAGAAGGACTGCAAGTAAAAGGTAACTGTGGGCAAGTTAGCAATTTAATGAGACCCTGTTTCAAAAATCAAAAATAAAAATGGGTCAGGAATATAGCTCAGTGTGAAGGCCCTGGACTTGATCCCCAGGACTATCAAAATAAAAATAAAATGGATAGAGTTTTTGGAATGAGTTATCAATTCGGATTTGTCAGCTACAGTTATTTTTAGGGTTGATCTATTGTAACTAAAAGGGCTGGTTATAAAATAATTCTTTTTTTTTTCAGTTAAATTTCACTGGAAGGGAATGCTTTCCATTCTGAGCTTGTCTTCTAAATCAAAGTTTTGCCTTGCAGGGCAGTAATGTCAATATTTTATCCACCTTAATGGCTTCGGAAGGGAAGGTTCAAGTCTTTCTTTGCTTGAGGTCCAGCTATCTCTAATGTAAATTTCTTTGGGCTACAGTTTGAGAGACCCGGGTTGGTGGCTGGAGCCCCATAGTGTGAGAATCAAGCAGCCAATTTGATTTTCTTAAGGCTTGTTGAGTAGGCTTTACAGTGTTTTCTGTGAAGACTAAATGAGAACTTGTGTGAAAGTGTTTTGAAAACTGTAAAACCTTTAGTACTGGCAGGTGGCTATTGTTACAGCATCTTTCAGAATTTGGATGGTTTCTCTAGTCCTTAAAATGAGATTCAGCGGGGCCTGGTGGCAGAGGCCTGTAATCCCAGCACTTTGGGAGGCTGAGGCAGAGGACTACAAGTTTGAGTCCAGTTTAGCAATTTAGGGAGATGCTACGTCCAAAAAAAAAAAAAAAAGGGATTCGGAAGGTACCCCAGAGTGAAGGCCCTGTGTTCAACTCCCAGTATTGCCAAATAAAAATTATTTATTTTATTAGAGCTTTTGTCTAATGTGTGGACAAGGGCTGTCATCAGTGAGATCTATAGTGGGTTGTGGTGCAAGACAGACGTCCATCCTATTCACCTTGAGTTTCTGTGTTCTAGGGACACAACTTGAAAGTACAGGATCTAGGGCTGTGTTTGGGTGTCTAACAAAGTCCTGAGGGGACTTTATGGGGTAGGGAGGACTATGACATAGAATGTAAGTAATCAAAGCACCTTGGCTCAAGCTGTTTTGTATTTTTAAGTATACCTATCATAATTTGGGGGACACAAAAAGGCTTAAGAAACTTAATTTCATTCAGAGTTACAAAAGAACACAGTACAGTGAGAAATCTTCAGTCATAGACATATAGAAGATTCTTCAGTTTGCCCATATATAACTGCATATTTTGTAAAATTGTTCTGAATATTTTTAATGGATTTTGACAATATTTTATGTAGTACAGACTTAAAATAGCAAACAGCATCAGAAGCTTGATGTAGATTTATTTTGTGTAAAATATCTAGGAAATGCATTACCCAAGGTAGATGTTCTGAAAGTAGTATCTTTCTTGGATGTTCTTTTTAAAAGCTTATCTCTAGATTATATATTTGTAATGTTTACTTCTGACAATAAATATTATGGTGAATTTAGAAAAAGAAAAGGCCTTACTGTGTGTCAGCTGCTGGGTCCTGTAAAGAAATGCCTCTTCATAGTTCCCATCACAGTTCCTCAGAATTGTAGTCACCGGTCCTGAAAATGTGATGACAATATTATTCTGTGACAACTGGGGATTGAACATGGCCTTCACTTTGAGCTATGTCCTCAGCCTCCTATTTGAGATGGGATCTTCCTCAGTTGTCCAGGCTGGGCTCTAACTTGTGATTCTCCTGCTTCAGCCTCCCAGAGTACTGGTACTTCAGGCCAGTGCCATGGAAACTCCTCAATTTACCATTCTCTTAATCACTCCTTCGGGCATTCACGCAGACTAGGACCTGGAGGGGTCCAGCCAGGTTTCACTTCCTAAACTTTTCAGGAACTCAGGTTTGATAGACACGTGGTCTAAAGTCATGGAGGACAAGCTTCCTGGCATTTAAAACCCTTAAAATGTTGAATCCTTACATGAAAGCCACAGGATTAAAGAGTTGTAATTTGCAACCTTTTTGTATCTTTTATTTGTTGAGGCAAGGTCTTGCTCTGTAGTCCAAGCTGGACCTGAATTCACTATTTAGCCCAGGCTGGCCTTGAACTCAGGGCAATGCTCCTGCCTCAGCCTCCGGAGAGTGCTGGAGTTCCAGGCCTGGGCCATCACATGCGCCCAGTTTGCAACCGTCAAAATTATAGGAAGCAGTTAGAGGTGTGAAGTGATTTAATCCCGAATCTAACACCTCAAAGGTTAGGCAGTTTATCCCAGGAGAGACAGTGGGGTGCAGTGTTAGGACAGTCTGGTAAAAATAATTTGCATTAATTCTCCAGATCCTAAGAATTGTTAAAGAACTTTTATAACATTTTCCTCTGAAGCCTCCATTTAGGATTTGATAAGTCTAGGATGAATATGAGATTATGCGTTTTACTTATTTTTTTTTTTTTGACTGAGCTTCATAATTTAATCCAGGCTGCCCTTGAACTCAGAATGTAGCCGCCTCAGTCTCCTGAGTGCTAGGATTATAGGCATGTGCCACCATCCCTGGCCTTGAGAATATGTTTTTGAAGCACAATTAGCAGTTCTTCCAACTTAGGACGTTCTAATAAGAGCAGAATCTGGGTTACTTTTGTCTACAAAGTAATGTTATAACCCCACCATGGACACTCAAAACTCCTGCCCTCCATGTACAAAAAGTGGCTCCTTTTATACAGAAACGTTCCTTTCTTTCCTCGTTTCCTTAAATACCTTTTAACTGTCACTCCTGCGGTAGCCCTGGCGTGGCTTTCTCAGTCCCTCCTAGGACAGACTTCTCTCAGCTCGAGAGAGGAGACCTGCCCATGGCCGGCCCAGCGCGTCGAGGGCGACGTTTCCGGCAGGCCGTCTCGCGGGCGCTCCCGTGCCGCTGTCCCATTGGCTGGAAGTTCCCTCGCCCCAAGCCCGAGCGAGCCCGGCGCGCCACGCCAGCGGGTCGACCTGCGGCCCGCCCAGGGGGCGGGGCCGGGGCGGGGCCTCTTGGCTTTGCGCAGGTCCCGGCCGCCTATGGCGCGGGGGGAAGTTCCCGGCCGCGCCCCGCGAGGCCGAACCCGCGTCGGGCCAATCCCCGGCTCCCGGGCGGGCGAACGCGGTCCTGGCCGGCTGGGCGGGGAGCGGGAGGCTGGGGACAATGGGCGAGTTCCTGGTGCGTCACGAGGGAGTTCCTTAAAGGGGAAGTGAGCGGCGCGCCGGGCGGACGCAGGGTGCGGTGTTCGGCTGGGCAGGTCTCCTGCGCTTTAAAATAATGCCCGCGGCGGCCGCGCGACCATGCAATGGCGAGCGCTCGTCCTGGGGCTGGTGCTCCTCCGGCTCGGCCTCCACGGCGTGCTGTGGCTTGTCTTCGGCCTGGGGCCCAGCATGGGCTTCTACCAGCGCTTTCCGCTCGGCCTGGGCTTCCAGCGCGTGAGGGGTCCCGACGGCCCCTCGCCGCCCGCCGCGGATGCTGCCGGCCCGCCAGGGACGTCCGGGGCGCCGTCGGGGTCGTCGTGGCTCCGGCCGCCGGGCGTCGGGGCGGTGCCGGGCCGGTCGGGGGCTTCGCGGCGGCCCGGACCGCGGGCGTGCGATCCAGCCCGCTGGGGCTACGGGCTTGGGGGCCGGGGCTGCGGCCGCGACGAGTACGAGGAGCGCTACAGCGGCGCCTTCCCGCCGCAGCTGCGCGCCCAGATGCGCGACCTGGCGCGGGGCATGTTCGTGTTCGGCTACGACAACTACATGGCGCACGCCTTTCCCCAGGACGAGCTCAACCCCATCCACTGCCGCGGCCGGGGCCCGGACCGCGGGGACCCGTGAGTAGTCTGCGCCTGCCCCACGCCGGGAAGCTCCCTTCTGACCTCGGCCTGGGGGACAGCCATTCCACTTCCGGGTCCTCCGGGGCTGTCGGGCCCTGCGGGGTCCTGGGGCAGGCAGCACGCGTTCGCCCATGGCCTGCCGCCTTCCGTGGTTTCCCTGGGCTTGGGGGTGCGTGCGTGGGCTGGCGACTGTTCCTTTTCCTAATGCTGCAGGACTCTTCCAGTTTCAGGACAGCTGTTCGGATCAGTCTCAAACAGATGGGGAAACTGAGGGCCAGGGGCGGGAAGGGACAGTGGCAGTGCTAAGGGATGGTTTGAATGGGGAGCTTTAGACCCCGCTTCCTCAAGTGAACATCAGTCAAATGAAGTTTGTGCGCTTGCCAGTGAACACAGCTTCAGAGCAGCCCCCCACCCCCTTCGATTGCCACACCCAGGTCTTTTTTTTTTTTTTTGTAAAAATTCAGAGTTGGTTCCCAGAAAGGGCTTCTCCCCAGCCATCCAGCGAGTTGGAATCATAACGAGTTTAGATCTTCTCTTGCAGGGACGTTTCTTAGGCGGAGGATAGTTCAGTGAGAGGGCAAGGAGACCGGCCCAGATTTGGGATGTGGCTATTCTAGGTATGTTCTTTCACTCGCGCCGAATGGACTGGTATAGCCCTCTACTGTTTGTCCCATGGGCGGTGTTTGTTGGCCGCGCGGTCAGGGAAGGTCGGCCAGCTCTCCTGCACTAGCCTTGTTTGCGAAGGCGGAGCTCCTGTTGCAGACTTTTAAAGTCCAAGAGGGCAGCACACCCAGCTAGGGTGATGCTCCCTGGAGGGCGGGGGTGTGTGTCACCATAGACCCTGTTATGCCGGATAGATGACTGCTTTCCTGTTTTCCACCCTTTAGGTAGGAGTGGAGGAGTCTGATTGCTCAGAGATGTCTTAGCAAACACTGGGGATGATTGGGGAAGGTATCTTCCTTCTCCTAGTGGAAAGCACTGGAGTTCAGTCCTGAAAAGATTCTGAAAAATAAGCCCACATTACTGAGGTTTTGGTTATAAACAAATTTATGTCTTAATTTGTAATTTGAGAAGATAGTTTTTAGTGAAGCAAGGGAATACCCCGGGCTAACCTCAAAGGACTAGGCCTTTCCAGAATTGTAGGAAGCCAACAAATTATTTTTCTTGCTTTAACATATTGGTCATATATATATATTTAACCTGAATATCTTTGCAAAAACAAGCTATTAAGTATTGAGTTAAAAAAGCCAGCCTGTCTTTTCTAGATTGTAGAAATGAAAGTTGTTTTGCTTAAATGGATGGGCCTTTATCCGGCCATTTATACTTCTGAATGTATTTTCCTTCAATCTCAACTTTTTTTGAGAGAGATTACACTTATTTACTTTTTTTTCTGGTGGAGTGGGAACCTATAATTTCATCAGTTATTTTAACTTCTTTTCTGCCAGCTCTTGCCCGTATGTCTGCATATTTTGTACACAGTTGCGATCAAAGTGTGTGTACAGATTTTAGATCTTAATGGTGTTTTCTCATCATTCTCATGGTGTTACAAGAAGAGAGACAGGACTTTCAGTAAGTGTCCTCATTTTGCCTCATGGATTGGCTTTCCTTCCACTAGGCAGATCTAGGGAAAAGTTTAATGGAGAACTGTTTTGAATTTTTCTTTTGCGATTACTGTGGTCTGGAGTTGATGGCGTGTTAATGTTCTTCTTAATGAACTTCAAAAATCTGGGACATTGGGAGCCCTCACAGCGAGGTGAAGTGGTGTTAGTTCATGTGTTACACAAGCTTTTGGGATAAGGACAGTGAGTGGTAAATGTGTTGGTTTGCCAGTCTTTGTAAACTGAGATTCATTAGGTCACTTTGAGACAGGTATATTCTTGGACAGATGGTGTTAGCATTATTGAGTGGATGGAGGATAGTGGTTGGCCTTTTATTTGGAAAACTTGGGTATTAATAGCCTTGAGGAGGCAAGAACAAACACTCGAGTTTTCAGTTTTTACCTCTTAAGCATTGGTGATTTCCAGGAAAGTTTAGAACCTGTATTTGTTATCCTAGTTCTGAAATATTAGGTCGCATTTCCAATCCCCAAATAAATCACCTGGGTTAAAAACTTTTATTCATTCATTGCTTTTTAGATTTGTTTTATGGTTTCTGGAGATTGATCCTAGGGAGTGCTGAGTTAAGTCCTCAACATTTTTTTTTTTTTTTTGTCTTTTTTTTTTGGAACAAGGTCTTGATCTGTAGTTCTGGCTGGTCCTGAACTCACTGTGTAACCCAGGCTGTCCTCAAACTCAGGCAATTCTGTCTCAGCCTCCAGAGTGCTTGGATGTTCAGTTTATGTGGTGCTGGAGAATTGAACTTTGAGCTTTGAGCTTCCTAGGCAAGCACTTTAACTGCTGATCTATTCCTCCAGGCCTGTTTGTTTTGTTTTTGAGACAAGGTCTTACCGAGTTACTCTGGCCATCCTCAAACTTGGGATCTTTCTGCTTCATCCTCCGAGAATCTGATTTCATATTTTTAAAAATTAAATGTTTCTAATGATCGTAATCAAGTGGATCTAATGATTCCTTTAAAGAATAGAGTGAAACCACCATTAGAATATTAAAAGTGCAGAAAAAAATAATATAATAATACCCATATTGTGTGTCTTCCCTTTCAGACACATTTACTTGAAATTGATGTCTCTCTTGCCTGTCTTTTTTGATAAGGGTGAGGTGCCCCATCGAGAGTTAATATGAGGTAAAGGAAACCTCAACACTTTAAAAATAGCAGATCTTTCTGTCCAGCTGTAGATCATTATGCAAAGGTATTTCTCACATCCCTAGGTTGGGTTTGTAGATCCAAATTCAAGTTTGTTTGAGCCAGTTTGGTTATTATATTTTTATAATTCTGTGAATGACACCTATAAATTCAATGATCTTTCTCATTTCCTTCTCCATATATTGCTATTAAAACATAAAAGCAAATGATCAAACCAACTGTTGGCTATTGAACAAAACAAACAGTTCTGTGTACCCCTAGTTTAAGGGGCCTCCTCGTGAATTTTCTCGCTTTCAGAATTCTCTTTCAGAATCAGTCTTGTCATTTTTTTTTTTTTTCCTGTTACCACTGAACTATCTGAAGCTGAATGTCCTTGGTTTATTCAGTTCTCCTTTCGGTTCCTATCCTGTGAGCTGCTGTTCCACCTTTTAGCACTGCCTGAGAACTGAGTCCTGCTGTATGTTTTACCTTCATTCCGCTTTATTTTATGTCTCCAGATTATCAATTATTTGACTGCAGGAATTGTTTCTTACATTCTCTTTCTACCCATACAGTACCACATAGATTTCTGAACAGCTGTTACTGGTTAAGTATATGTGAGAAATTTTTTTCTATGCATCAGTTTGATTTTGTTAGCTGTGTAATAAGTTTTTTTAAATCAGAAGTTTACGGTTGAATTTTTGATTCAGAGTGCTTAAGAGGTACCTAGTGAGATTGAATTTCAACAAGAACGAATGCAGAGCCTTACCTGCTCAGAGGGCTGGCAGTGGATCCAGGAACCATCAGGATTTCACACTGTTAGGCCTGGAGGTATCTTACAGGCTGTTCTCTTATCAGTGATTAGTGACTGGGCATTTTATTGAGAAATTTTCTTTTTGTTTTCAGTTGTGGGATTGGAACCCAGAGTTTCATGCATTCTAGGCCAGTACTATACTACTGAGGTACATCTAACTCTTGAGAATTATTTAAAAACTGGGTCTGTTTTAGTTGTAGACTAAAAGAAAAAGCACCGTAAATCATGCATGGGAAGGAGTAGCAGTGCCCAGACTTGGCAGTTCCTTCTCCCATGGGCGTGTGCACGTGGGGAGGGTGACACATGCTGCAGGAGCAAAATGGTTGGGTAGTGGGGTGTAGTTTGTCTGCTATCCTTCTAGCTTGGGTGCTAAATGCGGCAGGAACCGTTTTCTGATTAGGTGGTTAGTTGGAGCCCACTCTTGGTTTCTGGGCAGCAAAAAATATAGCTAAATATTTACACCCAACAGAATGTTCTTTTTTTTTTTTTTTTTAGTTTTTGCACTTCAGGCTGGACCAGAACTCACTGTGGAGCCTAGGCTTTCCTTGAACTCATGTAAATCCTCCTGCCTGAACCTCCTGAGTGCTGGAATTACAGGCATATGCCGCCATGCCCGGCTTTATGTGGTGCTGGGCCTTGCGCTTGCTAGGCAAGTGCTTCAACTGCTGACCTATCTTTCTGGCCCCCCAGCAAAATGTTCTTGACTTGGCAGAATTGAGTATGAGGATTTCCCGGTCTGCTTTGACCCACACCCCTTCCTCTAACCCTCAGCATTTCCTGTTTTCTTTCCGGTTGGCAATACCTTTGAGAAGGATATTTGAATACATGGCTGTTGTCTTGAGAGGACTTTTGACTATTATGTCAATTTATTTAGCATCAACAAATAGAAGACACAATTTTCCTGACTCTTTGGCTGTGCTAGACTAGATGACTGTAGTTCCTAGACAGTTTCTTCTGTATGCCTTGTTCTTTAAAATGCGTCTAAAATTTTGCTACCAATTCGTTGTTGTAGATCATAGCATAATACAACATGAAACAGCACAACTGGAAGGTTCACATATGATCTTATGTTGAAGTGTTTATGTCGATTTTTTCATGTAAGGCTGGTTTCGCACAGGCTGAGACCTGGAGGAGGCCTTTCAGAGAGAACAGCAGTCACAGAGAATAGGAGAGATGCTCTTGGAGGCCTGTCTCATGGGCAGTGACGCAGGCATCAGGCCCATCCTGTGCACAGGTATAGCACTTGAGTGATTTGATGGAAGTCTGCAGATAGGAGTGAATCTGTTGCTGAAAATGAGATAGGGTGTTTTCTCTTTGGTCTCCAATAAATGAAATCTGCAAACAGTTGTTTTATTTCTTACTTTAGTATAATTTTCCCCAAGCTTCTGCAATTATTTGTTACATTTGTAAGGGTAAGACAGGGTAAGACAAAGGAATAAATACACTTCTTAGTTTGAGTTTCCCAAGCTGTGCTTTAGTACTCTCTCTGTTCTCCATCGTGCCCGTCTCAGGTGTATTGGTGTTTGCCATCATTGTAGTTATAAAGGAATATTAGAATGACCTGTGAGCTTTACGCCCTGTCTCTTATTGTTTCCTTTTTAAAATTTATTTAGTCTTTTCTTTTGTATGATCTGGAAATAGAACCCAGTGCCTTTGCATGCTGGGCCCAGCTCTCTGTCAGAAAGCTATACTTCCCTAGCCCTATTACTGTTTTCTTGACATTATTTAAGAATATAAAATTGGTGTTGATTAGAATAGTGATGCCTCCACTGAAAGAGAGGAAAGCCTCAATTCCTGCTTTGGCTAATATTAAAAGAAATCTCCTTAGAATTAATTGAAGTAATAGGGAGTTTCTGAATGACTTGTTAGTGAAAAAAAATGGTATAAAGAAGTTGATTTGGGGCTGGAAAAATAGCACACTGGCTAGAGTGCTTGCCTAGCAAACACAAGGCCCTGAGTTTGGTTTTTCCAGTGCAGCCTGTAATACCAGCACGCTGGAAGTGGAGGCTGGAGGATTGCCATTAGGTCAGTTCAAGGCCAGCCTGGGCTGCAAAGTGAGTTAAGGACCAGCCTAACCCATCTAAACCATAGAACGGGACTCTTATTTAAAAAAAAAAAGAATTTATTTCTGTAGACAAAGGACAGATGAGTCATGTTGATAATGAAGTTTTTGTGTATAGTTCACTGCAGTGTGTAATTTCTGTGTTTAAAGTATTAAATGTAGATCTTAGTGATTGTCAAAGTAGAAGGTTGAAGCTAGAGATGATGGAAGAGATCATGTATGGTTATAAAACTGTACAAATGGCCCTCATTCATAGTCTCTTAACTTCCCATTCTTTCTGTGCTTGTGACTTACAAGTGTGTGTCTGCAGTGCTGTGATTGATTCCACTCCTCTTGTAGATACTAGAGTAATTGAAATGGAAAGACTTTCATCACACTGATTATTCATCGTTTCTGAATAAGTAAATTCTCACAGTATTAATTTCTGATAAGTGCGTGGTTTTATGTTTTTTTTTTCCTCTTAAAAGTGCGTGTATTTAATTTAATTTAATTTCTTTTACAGTTCCAATCTGAACATCAATGATGTGCTAGGAAACTATTCCTTGACTCTTGTTGACGCGTTGGATACTCTTGCAGTAAGTGTTCAGTCTTTTAGTTAAGATAATTAAGATGTTTTGGTGTTGATAACCCTTGTTTTCCTCCCTGGAATAAGAATTTCAGGGAACCTGATATTTGTTCTTTTTCTCTTTTTGATTAATTGCTTTTGCACTATGGGAGACCCAACACACACAGCCTTTATACCAAGCTACATCCTCACTTCATGTTTTACTTTTGATTTTGAGACAGGACGTGCTAGGGAATTGAACCCAGGGCATTTGCTTGCTGGGCAAGTGCCCTTAACTCCCAGCCCCTTCAGATCTTTTTCACATAATTTACTCTGATTTTCTTCCATTTTCTTTTCCTGTGATCCTGGGTACTGAACCCACAGTCTCACACATGCTGGGCAGGTATATCACTCAGTTACACTCCCAGCTCTTTTTATTTTGAGAGACGATTTTGCTGAGTTAGACACACTGGCCTGGATTTTGTATTCTCCTGCCTCAGCGACCAGAGTAGCTGCGGTTACAGATGAGTGCTGCACACCCAGTACTTTTGGTTCTTCTAATGTACCTTCAGGGAGATTAAAGCTATCTGTTAAGAATTAGAATCAAGTAATACTACGTCAGTTTGTATTATTACTGTGTAGTATTGTGTAGTATTCCCAGTACTTGCAAAGAGCTAGATAGAGCTTTCTACTTCTTCATTTTATTTACTTATTTTTAGCAAGTTCCAACCTTGTAGCATAGGCAGCCCTCCCACTTGTGATTCTCTTACCTTCTGTTAGAGTGTTGAGATTACAGGCATGGTGCACTTTGCCCGGTTTGTGTCTTTATTTTCTAAGTAGCAGAAATAGGACTAGGCCTGTGGTCTAACAGGGATCTGAACTACTGAGCTTTCTTCTGCTGGGCATTGGCTTCAAGCAGTTTTAAGTTTCCCAGTATCGCCTTTTAAAGTGATTGAAGTTCTGTTTTAATCATCCCACAGTCAGGTAAATTCAGCCTAACTAGAGCTAACTGTTGACAATACTAGAGGCTGACTAAGCTTACACGTGTTGCTTGGGGAAAAAAAAAAATCCTTAGACTCATATGTAGCATAAGAAAGCTCACTTCTCCCTGACTCGTAATCCTGATTGTGTGTCTTTATCCCATGCTTGATGGCAAATGATACATAGTAGGACTGTATGTTTTTGTTCAAAAAATCACTTTCTACTGATTCAGCATCTCCCAACACAAAGGCTATACACATTGAAAGAAGAGTGTAGGGGCTGGCGGGATAGCATAGCCATTATAATGCTTGCCTAGCAGGCTTGGGGCCCTGAGTTTGATTCCCCAGCACATTAGCCAGGTGTAGGGGTGCACACTTGTAATTCCAGCACTGGGGAGGATTGCTTGAGTTTGGGGCCAGCCTGGACTGCTGAGTATGAGAGTCTGTCTCAAAACTAAAGAAAAACAAGATAAGATGAAAAAAGAAAAAAAGAAAAACAGTTCTGTTCCAAAAGGAGCAGTAGAAATTCTGTGTCCAGCTCTTGGAGAGTCAAATTGCACATTAGCACTTTAACACCTGAGAAGTCCTGCAGTGACATCTATACGATTCTTACGTTCTGTCCACCATTTTGCAAGCACGAGTGATTTCATCTGACTGAAGTGTTAAGTTATAGTATGTAATTAAGAGTCTTTGGCTTTCTTCACTATCCTCTACTGCATCTGAGCTCATGGCAGCGCTACAGAAATGCTGGATTTGTTTGTGGCGAGCATCTGTAAAGACATAGACCCATTTCTGTGGTTTTCATTTTAGAGTATCTGGCCTTTCATGAGTTAGTGTGTCACACTTGCTTTTTAGGTGTTATTTATCAACGTGTGAAGGTTTTCCTTTTCTCTTAGTAGGCTTTAAATAGGCTTTAGGAGATATGCTGTGGAAGCCCTTGGGGGATAGCAGTCCCATGGCCATTTCATGTAACTTGCAGTGTTGTTACATAATCTTTTAAATAGAAGGACTCAAGACCAGAAAAGAAACACCTTAGATTTGTATGTTATAGCAAGTAACAAGGAACAGAAAAACAGATATCATAAATTGGTAGAACTGCAAGTAAAACATATTTGAAAAATTAAAAGAGGAAAAACATACTCAAAAGTGAGAAATTTAAATTTTTTAAAATTTTTTGTTTTGTGGGTATATCTCTTTATGATGTCCTTATAGTTTTCATATTGCTGTAAAATTCTGAGGAGAATTAAATTATTTTCCATGTAGGTTAATCAGTAAAATTAATTATATATGTGTGTGTGTGTGTGTGTGTGTGTGTGTGTGTATATATATATATATATATATATATATATATATATATTCTTTTTTTTTTTTGAGACAAGGTTTCTCTGTAATCCATGCTGGTCCTAAGCTCACTATGAAGCCCAGTCAGTCCTCCTGCCTCAGCCTTTCAAGCCCTGGGAATATAGGTGTGTGCCACCACACCCAGCTATTACTTGGTTCTGGGGGATTCAACCCAGGGCCTCACGCTTCTTAGGCAAGCACCCAAATCACTTAATACACCCCTATCCCCTATCAATACAGTTTTATGCCCAGAGTGCAGTACATATAGAAGAGAGCAGTTTGATTCACAATTCCAGATTACTTTTGGTTTTTTTTTTTTTTGAGACACGGTCTTGCTGTGCAGCTCAGGTCGGTTCTGAACTCACCATGGAGTCCAGGCTGGCCTTGGACTCATGACAGTCCTCCTGTCTTAGCCTCCTGAATGCTGGGATTCCACCACACCTGGTTTATGTGGTGCTGGGGAGTCGAATTTTGGTTCTTAGCACTTGCTAGGCAAGCGCCTTAACTGCTAAGCCATTCCTCCAGCTCCCAAATTACTTTGTAAAGGACATAGAACTGGATAGAATTATTTGTGTGCTTTGTTGGTTTTTAATGCTGTTGGTTTTATGCTGTGCTCCAAAAGTTTGGGCTATCTTGATTGCAGCCAACAAGTTCAGTCTTTTTTTCCCATAATTTGGTCTCCAGGGAGCCAGTCATCCAAGCAGTGAATTTATTTGAAGAGCAAAGGGAAAGTCGTATTTTGGTTTCCTTAATTTTATCATTTACTTTTACCCCATCTAGAGCTTGAGGCACTACAATGGCGAGCACATTGAGTAACACCAGATGGAAGATTGAGAATATTGTGTGGTTGAGGATGCGTGACTGTTGGGGGTGGAGACATATTTCGTCCATTTTGGCATTTTGGAGATAGGATTCTTGAGTTGCAGGAAGTAGGCTAGCCATCTGTCTGGAATATATTGTGAAAAATAACTGTTTCTTTCCCTTTTTTGTTTCCATTACTATAGTGGAGAAATCACATACAGTACAGGCATTGAGATGAAGTGGCCAAGCTGTTGTGACCATGTGGCCTCAGCTTTATTTCATGCTGCTATAATGTTTGTGTTTTTCTTTTTAAAGATAATGGGAAATTCATCTGAGTTCCAGAGAGCAGTCAAGTTAGTGATCAACACAGTTTCATTTGATAAAGATTCTACTGTCCAAGTCTTTGAGGCCACAATAAGGTAAAAGAGAACGTACAGTGTATGGGTATTATGAGTGCAGTGTGCATTGTGCATTTTTCACATTCATTTTAGTTATTCAAATCACAACAATTAATATTTTACAATAATTGGTGGACTGAACAGAATGACACATATTTTAACACAAACATGTCAAAAATGAGGACCACAGTTTATTTTTCTTCATGTTCATTAGCTATATCAATTATTTCATAAGTGGCTCAAGAAAATTCTTCTCTGAGGAAAAAAAAAACACCCTCTGAAAACTGAGGGCCAGAAATTCCAGCCAGTCACATATTGGACATACCTTTATTGATGGATGTAAGATAGAGGACAGTGACCCTCCCATGCAGATTTTCTTGATTTCTCTTTATGTTTAGTTTCATTTGCTTTTTTCACTAAGTCTTGGGAAAACTCATACCAATCTGAAGGAAGTGAGAGTTTCTGTTCTCTCCACTGATACAAATATTCTTATTCCATTTTGGTGTATTTCTTCCTTAAGTGTTTCTCACTGATCTCTCTCCCTTTGTTAAATTGGAATCATGTTCCCTGCTTAGTTCTGTGTTCCCTACTTGTATTGCAATCATGTTCCCTACTTAGTTCTGTCTTGTTTTACTTACTTTGGTATATTGGAGCTGTTTTCCTATTTAGTTTAAAGGGGCTTCTGTATGATATTCCAATTTAATTTAAAATAAGAATTCGTTCTGAAAAATGTTGCAGCACACTATTGTTGGAAAGAGACATTATGGGTGGCATAGATCTAGGCTGTTAGCTTCTTACTTCTGAGTAGGTCATTTTCTCCTCATTTTCCTCTCTCGTTTCTTACTAGATAGTGGATAAGTTCATCAGTTGCCTGGCAACCAAAACTACAGAAGTTTCTTAATATTTGTTGTCTTGCCTTTTTCTGTTTCTCATATGCCTAAATATTTTCCCTAAGTGTGATAAGTTAAGGTAATTCAGTAGTAATAATAGATCTGGGAATGAAACATTCTCAATTAGTATAGTCCTTTTCCTTAATTCCCTAAGATTAAGATGGCCAAATCTAAATCTGACATTTTAAAAGGTGGTGTTCTTGGTAGGTTCAGACAAATGATTTCCCTTCTGTCTTTGAGAAATGTAGTGAAGGAGGAATCCATAACTTATTAGCGAAGGAAAGGACTTCAAGTGGCCTTAAAGTGTGATCCCTCTGACTTTAGGGAGTTCTTAGTTCATAAGAAACAGATGCTGATTTTATCATTCTGAATTGGTTTAGATCACTTACAAGAAATATGATTTTATTACTTCTTTGTTTTTCCTGCCATTAGGGTTCTGGGAAGCCTCCTTTCTGCCCACAGAATAATAACTGACTCAAAGCAGCCCTTTGGTGACATGACCATTAAGGATTATGATAATGAGTTGCTGCACATGGCCCATGACCTGGCTGTGCGGCTCCTTCCTGCCTTTGAAAACACCAAGACAGGGATCCCCTACCCACGGGTAGGTAGACTGGTTTTACCCTTTGTGTTTGACAAAGCACCATCTTCTTGAATTAAAGCTGTTTACGATTTTATAGAAGGAATGGGGCAGAGGTAGAGGAGGGAAATGGTATTCTTGGGGCAAATTTGTCCTTAAACGTAATGTAAATATTTTTTTAATTCATTTAGCATCAGTTAGACCCTACTGTCCGCTGGGTGCACTCTGACACAGCTGACATAATCCTTTAAGGAACTCATGTTCCATGCTCACTATTCATAAATCTGTCTTATATATGTAATTTATATCAGTGCTTCCAAATTGTGTGGTGAGTCTGTCTCTGCTTCTGACTTGGATGTATTTCTACAAAGATCCTCCCATGTATGTTGGAGGAGCTCAGTGATGTTCTTTTGAATACTTCGTGTGGCTCTTTCAAATAAAGCCAGCACGGACTGGCAAGTTGGCTATCATTCGTTCATTCATTCATTCATTCATTCATTTAGCTATTCATTTAACTGCAATGTCTGAAACGAGGCTTTATTTTCGTGATACCTGATTGGGCTGGGGAATTGAGTCACCTGTCAGGTAGCCAAGGAGTGAGGCGGTATGACGTGGCTGGCTGCTGTAGTGTGGCAGGCTCTCCTTTCCCAGCATGAGGTTTGTGTGTGTCTGCTGAGTAGGAGTGAGTCCATAGCGGCTCAGTGGAACTTCAGAAGTGATTCCATAACTTGCTCTTTTTTTTTTTTTTCTAGTTCCAAAGCCTGCTTATGTATAGTCCTGAGAAAAACCTCCTGGGGTGAAATGGTTTGCTAATTCTGGACTACTGGAACGAGACAGTTTAGTGAGCCTCGCCTGGTGGTGCAGCTACTTAGGAATCACAAGTTTGAGGCCAGACTTGGTTACCTCGTGAGACTCTTGCTTTGAAACAAGAAAATAAAAATGAAAAAGGCCGAGGGGTACAGTTAGTGGTGCAGTGCTTGCTGAGCAAGTGTAAAGCCCTGGGATTTGTCCTCAGAATTGAGATGTATACATACATACTTATGCCTATATATATGATTTGTGTTAGAGCCATTTCTTGAAGACTTGCTGTTTTTAATAAGAGAGGCTTTGGTGTTGTTATTGTCTTGTGTATTAAAAATTTAACTCCTTTATTCATCTTGGGAGCGACGTGGCTGACTCACCACAGTGAGCCTAATTTGGTAGCTGAGTGTCAGTCTCAGAAGTGCCTTTCAGGTCTGTGCGTTCTTGAATTTTGCCACGAGACCTTTGACTCTTCTTGTCTCTAGGTGAATCTAAAGACAGGCGTTCCTCCTGACAGCAATAATGAGACATGCACAGCAGGAGCCGGATCCCTCCTGGTGGAATTTGGGATTCTGAGCCGACTGCTGGGAGACTCCACGTTTGAGTGGGTGGCGAGACGGGCGGTGAAGGCCCTGTGGAACCTCCGCAGCAACGACACGGGATTATTAGGTGTGGTGTGCCTTCTGCTGCCTCTAGGACTGCAGGACGTTTGATTCCCTTCCTTTAATATGTGCTGGGGTTTTCCTTTTTCATTGCTACTTCCTATACCACTGAATCTGAAAATTGTCAACTCACAAAGAATGACGCTCAGCATCTGTCATATTTAACTTATGTATGTAACCTTTAGCCATAGAGGTTGATGGAAAAGAATAATACTTTTGTCATTTGAAAGCTCCCTTCTGGTTTGTGTTCCTTGGTATAGTCTATGTGAAAATTATTGTTGAAAAAACTATAAAAAATGCCTCTGAGCAGATTTTATTGCTACAATATAACATTGTAAATATAGAAATTTAGAATTACTAGTAGAGCAACTGTCTTCTACAAAATTTAGGTATATGTGGACTGAAAACCCATATTAAATTTACATTACATGTGATTTTTCTTTTTTATCCTTGAGATTATTTTGTCATCATTTTACTTATTTATTTATTTTTGTCATACTAGAGATTGAGCCTAGAGCATTCATACTGACGTATATCCCCAGTTCATTTAAAAACATTTTTATTTTGGGGCTAGAGGCATAGCTCAGCAATTAAAAGGCTTGCCTAGCCAGCGTTAAGTACTCGAGTTCAGTTTCATTTCCACAGCACCACATAAGCTGGGTGTGGTGACACATGCCTGTTACCCTAACACTCATGAGGCTGAAGCAGGAGAGGATGGCTCTGAGTTCAAGTTTGAGGCCAGTCTGGGCTACATAGTCAGCTCAGAATCAGCCTGGACTACAGAGTGAGATCCTGTCTCAAATAAACAAACAAAACAACAGCAAAAAAAAAAAAAAAAAAAAAAAAAAAAAAAAAAAAAAAAAAAAAAAAAAAAAAAAAAAAAAACCTCCACACAAAATAAATTTTTTTAGTTTTATTTTGAGACAAGGTCTCACTAAGTTGCTAAGTAGCCCAGGCTGGGCTTGAATTTTTAATCCTCTTACCTTTGCCTGTAAACCCAGAGTGTCAGCAGGCCCAGCTCAGGATAATATTTAAATGTTATTTTTGGAAGATTACAAACATTAATAATAGTGGGACCAGAGGAATGGTACAGTGGTTAGAGCACTTGCCTAGCAAGTGCAAAGCCCTGAGTTCAGTTCCCCAACACTATATAAGCTGGGCATGGTGGCACATGCCTGCCATTCCAGCATTTGGGAGGCTGAAGCAGAAAGATTGCTGTGAGTTTGAGGCCAGCCTGGTCTACATATTGAGTTCAGGACCAGCCTGTACTATAGAGTAAGGCCCTTTATCAAAAAAATAAAGTAGTAATAATAATAGAAATGAATAATAATTCTGTGTACTCATCATCTAATAATTGTATCTGTAGGTGGCTAACTCAAAATGTTTTAAAATGTAAATTTTTTATACCCTTGTAACTGCGTTACATTGGGACATATTTTCTCTTATAGTATTTGGGTTTGAATCTAGGTCCTTGTGCATACTGGGCAGTTGCTGTGTCACTGAACTGCATTTCCAGCCCTTTTTAAAATTTAATTTTGAAACAGTCTTGCGAAGTTGCCCAGGCTGGCCTTAGTTTTATTTTATTTTATTTCATTTTATTTTGAAACAGGGTCTTGATCTATAGCACAGGCTGGTCCTGAATTCACTGTGTAGCCCAGGCTAACCATGGATTCACAGAAATCCTCCTGCCTCAGTCTTCCAAGTGTTGGGATTATAGGTATATACCATCTTCTCTGGTATATGTGGTACTGTGAAACTGAACTCAGGGCTGCGCTTGCTAGGCAAGTGCTTTAACCATAGTGCCGTTCCTCCAGCCCCTGGCGTTAAATTTGTGAACCTCTCACTCTTTCTCCACTGCCCGACTACCCCATAGGTAGGATTATAGGTGTATGCCACCACCCTGAGCATTTGTAGACCTTTTTCAGTGTGGCATGTGCAACTTTTCTGTATTTTTAGTAATAATAATAATATAAACAAATGTTTTTATCCTACTTTAATTTTGCAGTTCATTTCAATTTGTGTTGTTACCGTTTTTAGAAGTTGCATAAATTAACTGTTTTTCAGATGTTACACACTTAGATTATTTCTTTCCTTCCCGCTTTTTTCTTTTTGATTCTACAAACAGTTTTTTGGTGAACTTTTTTTTTCTCCCCAGGACAGATTGCCAGGAATGACTACTAGGTTATACACTATGATTATTCCTGTGGGCTTTGATGGACAGTGTCTGTGTGAAAAGCAAAAGGAAAAAAAATTGTCTTCTCCTTTCCTTTTTCTTCCTTTCCTTTCATTCTTTTCTTTTTTCCTTATTTCTGAGACAGGGTCTCACTCTGTAGGCCAGGTTGGTCCTGAACTCACTATGTAGCCCATGCTGGCCTCAAAAACAGGACAAACCTCCGCCTCAGCCTCGTGAGTGCTGAGATTAGGTGTGCACCACCGTGTCTGGTTTATGTGGTGCTGGGGAATTGATTTCTAGGCAAGTGTTGTTGTTGCTGAGCTATGCCCCCAGTCCTTCTATTTTTCTTTTATGCTAAATGTTCATACCCTCTGTGTCAGTGATTGAACACTATATATTCAAAAAGATCTCTTATGTATATTATTGATAAATAAGATAAATTAAAAATAAGACAGATTAAAATTGTAGGGCCAAGTGTTTACTTCTTTTACTCAGCCAGGATAAAAGTGCTGAGGGAAAGGGGGTTGGAGTTGAATATCCCCTTCTCGCCAGAGGACTGGGACCTGAGGCACTTTCTTTGCTTCTGCAGGCAATGTTGTGAACATCCAGACGGGTCACTGGGTTGGAAAGCAGAGCGGCTTGGGTGCTGGGCTGGACTCCTTCTATGAATACCTCTTGAAATCTTATATTCTCTTTGGAGAAAAAGAAGATCTAAACATGTTTAATGCTGCATATCAGAGCATTCAGAACTACCTAAGAAGAGGGTATGTCTCTTTAACATCACGTCTAAGGCCTTTCTAGACAAATAGTTTGCATTCTGAAATGTTCTCAGTTTTATTAATGTAAACTTTCAGGATCTGAGTGTCTCTGCCATCCCCATCCTGCCTGGTCAAGGAAAGCTCGTGGACTGATGACTTCGTGATTACAATAGCATCTGTGACCTCCCTCAGTTTGTGAGGGGCGGGAACCCAAGAGATGTGGGTCTGGGGTTCCCAGCCTCCTGCATGAGGCTGCGGTCAAGCTGTGGGTCTAGGCTGTGGCCACGCCAGAGGTTGAGTGGGACTGCAGGATCCGTTGTAGACTCGCTCCTGGCTGGCAGGTTTCCTTTTCTTACTAGCTGTGGAGGGTTTTGGTTGTTTATTTCACGGGCATCTTTTTAGGTAGCTCATGGCAGCCTGCTTCCCTCAGAGTAGGAGATGTAGGAGTCTGAGAGAAGAATAGTGCTTTCATGACTTCGTTTGGGAATGATACGTCAACGCTTCTGCCAGACAGATGTTTGTCACCTACACCAACTGTAAGCATGTGCCTGCCCGAAGGTACAGGTCCTTAGGGGCCATTTTGGACACTGGCTGCAAGAGAGGATGACACAGCCTTGTGTTTAACTATAATTACCATTGCAGATAGAGCTGTAATGTAGGACAATTAGTATTTTCATGTTTTGCCTTTCCAAAGAATTGTTAGGAGTGTTCTCTCTCTCTCTCTCTCTCTCTCTCTCTCTCTCTCTCTCTCTCTCTCTCTCTCTCTCTCTCTCTCTCTCTCTCTCTGAGACAGGATCTAGCTCTGTAGTCCAGACTGGTCCTGTACTTAACTGTGTAACTCACTCTGACCTTAAACTCAAGGCGGCAGTACTCCTTTCTCAGCTCCTTAGTGTTGGGATTATAGGAATGAGTTGTCACATTTGGTTTATTTGGTGCTGGGGAATAAAACTCAGGGCCTTGGACTTGTTAAGCATGTGTTCTAACTGCTGTGATATTCCTTCAGCCTCTAGGATTGGTCTTTATAGCTAAAGAAAGAAATGACATTTTCCATATTTTTTCTTCTGTGAGGTTGTTTTTAGTTGTTATTCAGAATAGCAAGAGGCTGAGAACACATAAGAGCCATTTGAAGTGCTGTGGTTTCTACCTGAGTGTCACTCTTCTTTTCCTTGATGTTTCTTTGTATGTATTTTTAGTAAATGGCCAGTGCAGATGAGGAGTACTAAGGTTTTTACTTTGCAAGATTTTCCTGAACGCATTTCTGTTTTTAATTTTTTAAAATAGAGTCTTTCTCTATAGTTCAGGCTGTTCTTAAGCTCACTGTATAACCCCGGCTGCCTTTAAATCATGGCTGTGTTTACAGGCATGTGCCACCATGCACGGCTTGGATGGTGCTGGGAAATTGAGCCCAGGCCTTGCACTTGCTAGGCAAGCACTTAAGCTGCTGAGCTTTGCCCCTTACTCTGGACTCATTCCTACACTAGCTTTTGTAGGAACCACTTTTTGTTAGTGCTGTGTTTAAGAGGGATTTTGGCCAGACTTAAGTCATTTTTGGTTTTTAAAGCCTTAAACTAAAGTAATAATTCTTCAGAGTCCTAACCATAGTATATACATTTGTAGTTCAGATCCAATGCAGGTACATACTATATAGTAATTCTGTTGCTTAGCAGTCTTCTTTTTTTGTTCGTTTGTTTGTTTTGAGGTTACAAAGGAAATGCTTTTATTTTGAAAACACAAATGGAGGGGTAAAATCTTCTGCTAACCAGAAGGGGCCCTGCAGGGAGTTGCCTGTAGCAGTCTTCTTAAATCTAAGTGTCATAGTGCTTTCTGCAACATGAAAAAAATCCTGGTACATTGTAAAGGAGGAGTTTAGAAGTTTTATTTTATAGTGCATGTCTTCTGGTGAGTCTAGGATAGACAGCTAGAGTCAGTCCTTTCTCTAAAGGTTTTAAGGAAGGAGTTAGGGGAAAAAGTTAATGTTGCTTTCACTTAAACTCTCAGGGGCTATTGGAGGATTATATGTAGAATTCTGTCAGGGAGCTTTCTTTTCACCCTTGCCTGTGCTGTTTGGATTTGTAGGCGGGAAGCTTGTAATGAGGGAGAGGGGGACCCCCCCCTCTATGTGAATGTGAACATGTTCAGTGGGCAGCTCATGAACACCTGGATCGACTCTCTGCAGGCCTTCTTCCCTGGACTGCAGGTATTTTGCTGATTTGTTGTAAGTATTCATTTGAATGTGATTTTTACTTTTCCTTCTTCCTTAATACCTGAGCGTTTTCTAGCTCCTGGATTTGGGAGGTAAATAGGACATATGTAGCTCATTCTGTTGTGAAATCAGTTGCTAGAGTACTGAACAGAGCCATACTGAATAAATGCAGAATCATGCTTGAAAAGCTTGGATAATCCATCCCTATTATTTGTTCTGTGTTTGTAATTACATTTCACCTCTTCTGTGCATTGCATGGCATGGTCTCATTGATGCCCAGATAGAAAGGACATCTGTTTGTGTGGGCTGTTATTTTTGGCTTGCTTTTGTCTTTAGCTATGTGTGTAGGTTGCATAAGAACCAGAGCATAGAGAAGAGTCCAAGATAATTTGTGTCATTTCTTGCCATGCCAGTAAAAGTATCTCAGCCTCATGACGTGTCTTATCTTCAGGTTCTGATAGGAGATGTGGAAGATGCCATCTGCCTGCATGCCTTTTATTATGCCATATGGAAGCGATACGGGGCCCTCCCTGAGAGGTACAACTGGCAGCTGCAGGCCCCTGATGTTCTCTTCTACCCACTGAGACCGGAATTAGTGGAATCTACATATCTCCTCTACCAGGTACTAGAGCTTATGAAATGGTTTTGTTTGTTGCTTCATGGTGATTTGGTAGAGTTATCATCTGTCTGTAACCTTGTTACTGTTCATTGTCATCCATGGTTCTACAGGACAGAGGGAACCTTCGTAGTCAAGTGTTTTTAACCTCATATTTTGCAGAGAATTGTCTTTACCATAGGACTTAATTCTCATGTCTTTAAATCTTCAAGAGCCAGGTTTTCCTCCTCAGTGTATTCTAAATCTGTTTGCCAAAGAAATCTGTGCCATTCTGGTTTATTTAATAGTTCAAACAGATCTTTATCTTATTTTTAGAGGAAGTTGTCTGGGATTCATCCGAATTCCTATTTTTGTCTAACAATAAGAAAAAACTGTTCATTTTTATGCAGAGGGAATGTAAGTTAACTGAAGTGTCTTTCCAAGACAACTGATGCCAAGAGTATGTACTTCTGTACATGCTGTAAATACACATTGAGAATTCTTTTCCTTTCAGAAATATAGCAACATTAACTAGTAGCTTTCTAAAAAGCTGGCCTTCAATGCAGTTCAGCAGGCCTGTGACGCGCATCTGCTTTGAGCAAGCTTTGGCGTGGGAAGCCTGACGTTTGCAATTCCTGGTCCTAGAATTAGTATTGTGGTTTCCATTTATTCACTACTTTTTTTTTTATACTCAATCCTTTGTATTTGTTCAGCTCTAGATAAAAAAAGGAGAATCTCATGAAACTGATAATAGTCCTCATGTCTAGAAAGAAAATCCATGAGTTTTAGATAACCTCTTTAGCAAGATGTCTTAGTTTCTTGTCCCTGGAATGCAGCTCCTGATAGCTACAACTTGAAGGTGGAGAAATTGAATTTGGCTCATGTTTCACAAGTCTTGGTCTGTTTATGGTCCGCTGAAGTGGTAGATGGGCATGGTGGAGGGTTTAGCCAGAGGACAGCTGTTCTCAGCAAGAATGTGTTTTCAGGCCACGACCCTTAGTAATCTTCCCCTCCCAAGCAGGCCCTGCCCCTCAGCGGCACAGGAAATCAATGAATGAATCCATTTGATCCAATTAACCCCTCTAATCCAGTCACCTTCCAAATACACAAGGCTGCTGGGGGATATTCCAGGTCCAAATTATAACAGAGGGGAAGAGGTGATCTTTTGCGTGGCCTCTCTGAGCCCAGCACTGAGTAAGCTTGTGCAGTTTGAGGATGCTATGCCTGTTGCTTGCGCTCTGACTTCCTCTGAAGCATAGCCTTGTTACCTGTGGGTTTGTCACTGACTCTTGCCTGTTTCCATCCTCTTCCTCACACATGCTATTTTTATAGACTCCTGAGGAGATTTGTGCTTTTCAGCTTTACCTTTTGAAACCACCCCTTGGGCTCTTGTAGCTCTGAGATAGGTGGCCTGTTGGTTATTTGTTCTTGCTGCTGCAGAGTGGCCCTAGGCATGAATTACAGAAGATCTTCAGCATTTAAATTGCCTATGAGGTAAAAGTCTCATAATTTTCCCCCTCTAACAAAAGTGTTTAAGAGCATGTGGCAAGAATCAGCAACCCAAGGACTGCTTTCTTAGGGTGATTAGGAAGGAAAATGTGGAGGCCTCATAAAGATACCTTCTAGAGTCTTACTCCTATTTGCCTTTCCTCACAGTGTTTTCATTGTATTAGGGGCAAGGTCCTGCTTCTGTGTGCCCATGTCTTAAATTTTTAGTGTTTCAGGGTAAGGTAGAAACTGGATTTGTTGGCTGGGCTTGATGATGCACTCCTCTAAGCCCAGCACTCTAGGGCACTGAGTTGGGAGGATTACAAGTTTGAACCTAACCCTGAACAGCTTAGTAAGTAAGGGTGTTTCAAATTAGAAACAAAAGCTGAAAAAAGCCAGCTTAAAACTAGCACTGAGGTAGGGTGAGGCAGGATGATGGCAGGTTTCAGTCCTACCTGGGCATCTCCAGAAGACTGACTCAAAAATTGAAAAGCCTAAAGACATAGCTTAGTAGTAGAGCACCTTGGATTTGACCCTAGTCCTGGCAATACAGTTCAGAGCAGAGATCCTGGGTTCAATCCCCAGTACCACAAAAGATAGAAAGGTTGAAAAAACCCAACTGGATTTGTTCTCAGCTATGGTACCATTGGTGTGGCCATTCTATCATTTCTGACAGTGATAGTGGTCAGGAGACCCAAAGTAGAGTGTTGCTGTACCTGGAAGCTGGTTTCTAACAGTGGTTGAAGTTAGACAAGTTGTTGGTGTGCTTTGATGTGAACGGACACAGCAGCCTTGTCCTTTGTGGTCCCTGAGGTAGATTGAGTGATGTTCTGTTCCCTCATCTGGTTGGTGACACATCTCCTTGGTGGATCCCTGCGCTCACCCTGCTCTTTGTTGGTGGCATGTACTTCAGCCACTGCTGATTGTGGTCTCTTGTGTCCCTTCTAGGCAACCAAGAACCCCTTCTACCTCCACGTAGGCATGGATATCCTGCAGAGTCTGGAAAAGTACACAAAAGTCAAGTCAGTTCCTAAGTTCTTTCCTGTTTCTTTTGGCAACTGTGGATTATTTTGAGTTGTTCTGGAGAAATAATACTCTTGTTGGCAGTTTAAATTTGTAGAACAGGCCATTAATGCTAATTTTATAGGGAAATGGTTTATCTTTTGGTATAGTAGAACCTCTTCATTATAGTGTGAATTGATTTTTATGGTTCTCTCTTATTTTTGTAAAGTTTCAGCAGGCTATATATATATATATATATATATATATATATATATATATATATATATTTTAGGTAGCTTATTTTCCATAGACATGTAAATGATACATACAACAAAACATTGAGGGAGTAGGGAAAATATTAAGTTGTAGAATATTCTTATTGGGGCCCTTACCTTCAGCGTAACCATAATTAGCATTTCAGCATATATACTTAAAATATTTTTTATGTATCGATACATGATGTGTATATATAAAATATATTTTATATTTCAGTTTAGGGCTGTTTTTTGCCTACCAGCATATAATAAATATTTTCTTAGAAATTATACTTTTTGGGTACCCTAAAGGTTTTACCAGTACTAAAATTTTTTATTTGTGATAATTATTTTGTTATTATTATTTGTGGTACTCGGAGTTGAGCCTAAGGCCTTCACCTAGACCTATACCATGGCCCGTTTTATTTTGAACTTGTTTTTTATGTTTTGGTACTGGGGATTGAGCACAGGGTCTTTGTGTTGAGCTACATCTACAGCCCTTTTTATTGTTTATTTGAGACAGGGCCTTGCTAAGTTGCCTTGTCTGGGCTCAAAATTGCGATCCTCCTGCCTCAGGTTCCCATAGTGTTGGGGTACAGGCCTACGCTACCAAGTCTGGTTTGGGACTATAAATTTAAACTAGTCCTTCTAAATTTTTTGTTTCTCTCTCTTTCTCTCTCTCTCTCCTTTCAAAACATAGTCTTGCTCTGTAGTCCAGCCTGGTCTTGAACTTAATATGTAGTTTAGGCTGGCCTTGACTCAACCCTCCAGCCTCTGCCTTTTGAGTTCTAGTATTACAGGTTGTGCCACAATACCCAGTAATTTTTATGTAGTGCTGGGGAATAGAATCAAGGGCCTTGCACATGCTAGGCAAGTACTGTTACCTCTGAGCTACGCCCCAGCCCTTGATCATTTTTTGTGGTATCATGATGTGCTTTTGTAAGTACCCTTCACTGTCCTCTTCCCTAGGGTGAAACTAGCCTGAAAATTTAGCTGTCAGGGCACCTTATAAATGAATTTACAAATAATCTAGGATAAAAAAAGAGATGTTTCTGGAATATCACATCATTGATTTTTTTATATGGTGTGGGTTAGTTTGGTTGAGTATTCTATTAATAGACTACTTCTGACATTGATCAGCAGAGAGAAGGAGCAGAAGGAAGACTAACTGGACAATTTTTTTTGCAGATGTGGGTATGCCACGCTGCATCACGTCATAGACAAGTCCAAGGAGGACCGGATGGAGAGCTTCTTTCTCAGTGAAACGTGTAAATACTTGTACCTGGTATGTGTATTTCAGATTTAATACTGTTTAGGGCAACATTTTTGTGCTGTCTGACAAATAGTTACTGTGTTATGTTAGACATCATGCATTCCCAGACTTACAAGTGGTGTCAGCACAAAAGGATGCTGCTGACTATAGTCATAGTTTCTGACCTTGTGGAGGAGTCCTTTTGTTAAGGAAACAAAAGAGAATTGGGGATTATAAACTATGCAAAGTGTTGACAAGGACCCGTTTTTAATGCCATGATCAGGGAGACTTCTCTCAGGAGTACCTTTTCCCCCCTTCTTTACTTTTTTTTTTTTTGTTCTGGGCATCGAACTCAGCCTAAGTGAGCCCCAACGGTGAACTCCCCTTTGTCATACAGTAATGTTTATAGTACCCCCTCCTCCCCTGGTACTGGAGATTGAAGCCAGGGTTGTTGTACAGAACTACATATATCCTCAGATCTTTTTTGATTTTTTTTTTTTTTTTTTTTGAAGCATGGTCCTGCTAAGTCACTAAGTTGTCCAGCCTGGACTTAACCTTGCAGCCCTTCTGCAGTAGCCTCTAAAAATTTTGGAATTGTAGGCCTGTGCTGCTGATGTTTGCAGTAGCTGTTTCTTACTACTTTTGATGTTCGTGATTCTTGGCAGCTTAGCTGTCTGTATAGAGGCGTTGTTCTCAGGCACACAGTTGTGTTATTTGTGGAGAGAATTTCTAGGCTGGGAAGGAAACTTTGGGGTCACATAGTCAGTGTTATTCTTCTCCTGTGGCCACTACAGCCTACGCAGCTCAAGGTATTAGGGTGAGTCCACAGTGGCGTAGAGGCTTGAGTTGTGACTCTGAGTCCTGGCCGGCCCCTTCCTTGCTGTTGCTCTGCCCCATGCGCGTGTGCATGTAGCTGCTCTCTCATCCGCTCGGCCACTTGACTTGGTATGGCTGCTTGCAAAGGAAGATTTCCAAAAGCATAGAGAATTGGAATCTCATGGTGGGGAAGCTCAGATTGGCCAAGAACAGTGATCAGGTGTGTCATCCACTCATGGCTTCTAGGCCTGGTCCTCACTGGGTCTCAGTTACCCAGGAACCTTGTTAAGATTTCAGCGGTGGTAAGTCCCAGCTTTTAAAAGTGAGCTCAGAGAGCTGGAAGTGTTGCTCAGTGGTTAAAGAGGAGGCCCTGGGTTTGATTCCTCAGTGCCACATAAACTATAACCTGTAACTGATGGCTCGTGCCTATAATCCCAGCACCCAGGAGGCTGAGGCAAGAGGATTACTGTGAGTTTGAAGCCAGCCTGAGCTACATGGTGAGTTTAAGACCAGCCTTGAGAGATCCTTGGAATCTAATTGTAACAGATGTCGCCTGTAATTCTATACAGAGCCAGGTTTTGGACCTGGTGGTCTGATTGTGGAAGACTACTCTTTTTTTTTTTTGACATCACTTTCCATAAATGCACAGAGAAGGTGGTGTGTCTACCAGCAGACTTATGTGGTCTGGTCGGTTGAATCTCGCTTGGCCATGTCTGCCCATCCAGTAACCACAGATATCAGATGAATATCAACAGGGCCAGTTCTGGAGTGAAGAAAGAAAACCCTAGAAGGTATACAGGAGAAAGCTCAATCTAGGAGTAGAAAGCCTAGGCTGTACTCCACTCTCTGTTAGTTACACTAAGTTCATTTTTTGAACTAGTATAGGTGGTCAGTAAAGTTTTTTCTGCTCTCCCTAGGAATTTCTGAGTACAAGAGTCTCCCGTTGGTGTTTTTGTTTACCAGAGTTGCAGTTATTTATGGTCGTCCACAGTCTGGATGTACTAAACGGGAAATTATAAAAATAAAGAGATCATTAATTTTAAAAAACCCTATTATAGTACATTGTTATAATTGTTCTATTTTATTTTTAGTAATTATTGCTAATCTTTTAGTATGTCTAATTTGCACATTAAACTTTGTCACAAAATGTACATAAAGAAAAACAACTGTGTATAGGCTTCAGTACCATTTATAGTTTTAGGCATCCACAAAATTTATTAAAATTATCTCCCATGAATAAGAGGGGAGTACTCTATTCATTCATTTAACATTTACTGAACACCTGCCTTCCACTCACCCCATTCTAGTCTTCCCATATTAGCTTAGGAATACCGTTTGGATGTGCCTGCTGTGTCCATGTCTGCTATTGAAGGAAGAGACTGTAATCATGTACATTTGTGGCCTCAGAGCCCCACCCGAGAACTGGACTGATTGTTAGCAGATACACTGGGCTCTGGGCTACTCCTTGGGGATAGGGTGATGGTTAAAATGTGCTCCTACTCTTTTGTAGCTTCAGTTTAGGACCTGCTATGTGTGAGGTGAAGGCAGCTCTAGAATCCCCGTGCGAGGGCTGTTAGGGGACATAGGAGACTATTTGAGGTAGGCTTTATAGAGTATCTGCATTTGGGTCCTAGGCCTGGGTGAAGTCTGGGAGTTGAGGGAAGGTGTCCAGGCTTTTGCGTTCAGATAAAATGGGTGGTCCTGCCCTTGAGCCAGTCAGGAGCCATGGTTATGGCTATTAGTAAAATGCCTTTTTATCCACTGGTGCTTGCTGAGTAGCTGGGAAATTCTTCTATAGTTTCTTTTCTTTTTCTCCCTCTAGCTGTTTGATGAGGAAAATCCAGTACACAAGTCTGGAACCAGGTACATGTTTACAACAGAGGGCCACATTGTATCTGTGGATGAACATCTCCGGGAATCACCCTGGAAGGAATTCTTCTCTGAAGATGAATGGCAGGACCAAGAGGGAAAGTTTGTGGACAGGCGAAAATCTCATGAATCAAATGTCATCAATTCTAGTTCCAATGTGAGTTGCTTTTTTTATGGAGTTAATGTATATGAACAGGAAGACAAAATACTACTAATGCCTTTGGCATTTAGAAGTTCTTGACAGAAAATCAATGTCACACTCAAGTATTGTTAGGATATAAAGAAACCAGGGAGCAATGTCACTGTCATCACCTGGTTGTAGGGCTGCTGGGGAGTGGCTGCAGCAACCTGGAGGAGTTGTACGGCAAGGATAGCCACTGGCAGGAGCCACTGGTTTGTGTGGCATCAGTGACCTTGCAGGAAAGGAACCAGCAGGGGCAGCAGCTGCTTTGCCCCCTTCTTCTTCTTTGGAGCTTGCTAGAGCTTCTCCTTGGTGGTGCTTGCCAGGAGACAGAGGCGAGGAAGCCTGTTAACAAGATCTCTCAGGTTGCCCTTCTAGGGGCCAGAGCAAGTGGGAAAGGGTGGAGAATGGATCCAGAAGACCAGATGAAAGAGGAACATACAAAGGAAAGGACAGGGAAAAGCAATCTAAGTCATTGTAATAATAATGGTGATACATTTCTGAAGCTGATTGTTATCATTATGTATGACAAATTCTGACAGAATAATTTTGGAAAAAAATAACTATTAGTGAAGTGGAGCTGTTCTTGAAAGTTCAGTGGGTATGCAGTTTCATTTGTAGTTGGGCCTGCCTTAGCATGCCTAGATTGCAGCAAGAGGCTTGGAAGTGAGAGGGCTTAGGGGCCTGGCAAGGGTCCAGGCATTTCTGCTAATTGAGTCAAGTACTATGGTTAAGAAGTGAGGAAGGAAGTGGACCCTGGATCATCTGCAGTCTGAAATCTTCGTGTCCCACGCCATGCACTCTCGGCTGTTGCTTATCTCAGACAAAGCCTCACTTGACGGATTCTGCTCTCTCTTCAGAGTGTTTGGTGAGGGGCACCATTTTGGTGTGTTCTTTAGTGACATCTGCCTGCTCCACCCCCCGGTTTCTGTTCTGCTGTGGATATTGAAGTAACAAAGCACACTTGGGGTGTAGGGTGAGAGGGAGAAGTGTTAATAACAAGCTACATTATATAGTGCTTATTATAGGACATGCACTGTTCTGAATGCTTATATATGTTACCTTAATACTTTTCCTGGTAGCTTGTAAGGGGTAAATAGATACTTCTAATATCCCCATTTTACAAATGAGTAAAAGGAGACATAGAGGGTTTGGGTCATGTGATGGAGCTGGGATTTAGATCCAGACAGTGTCTTCATTTTTATTTTTGTCCTGTCCTGTCCTGTCCTGTCCACACTTTGTTGTCTAGGCTGGCCTAGAACTCATTATCTAGCTCAGGCTAACCTAGAACTCATAATAATCTTCCTGTCGCAGCTTCCTGAGTGCTGGGATTACAGGCATATACCACCATACCCAGCTGTGATGCAGTGCTGGAGATTGAACCTGGGGCCTGGAGCTTTCTAGACAGACACTCTAATTGCTGTAATCTCCGAATATGCCCACAGCCCACCCCAGGCAGTGTCTTCAAATAGGAGATACCCTGACCTGCCACATTCGCAAATAACCCTAATCTTGTCACACCAAATGCTAGGGAGGGCTCCAGACTCTGTATAGGCTTCTGCCTTGGTGTAGATAAAGCTTCTGCACTGATGTTTTTCATTAGTGCTGGGGCAAACACCGCAGGAAGGGGAAGACCTGCAAGAGAATCAGGGAGGACTTTTTTAGGGGAGGTGTTCAGGCAGAAGGGATATCACCTTTGAAAGCCTACACGCCTATCGGGTCCATGGAAGAACTGCCAGTGTCAGTCGTGCAGAGATGAGCAGTAGGCCCCAGTGAGCCATGGGAAAAATGCTTCTTTGGTTAAAAAATAATAATAATTGTAAAATAAAAATGTAGTAAGTGTAGACAGTTGTTCCTAGGGATATAACATAAATTATTCTCAAGACCTACATCTCCTCTGAGGAAAACAAGTCCTTTAATAAAAAGAAAACAGAATTGTAAGTATTTAGATCGTAATTATGGATGAGAAACACGTAAGTTAGAAAAGCACAGCATTTTCAGGTTGCAAAATGTTTTCTGATATTTTGGACAGAGACTAGAGGAATAGCTCAGTGGTTTAAGCTGTTGCCTAGCCAGTTCATACCCTGGGTTCTGTTCCCCCGCACCATGTAAACTGGGCATGGTGGAGCACACAGGAGCCTGAGGCAGGAGGATTGCTATGAGTTAGAGGCCAGCCAGTCTGAGCTACGTAGTGAGTCCAAGACCAGCCTGGACTACAGAATGAGACCCTGTCTCAAAAAGACGTTCTGGATAGACTACGATCCCAGGGATATAGCTCTGAGTCCTGGGTACCAAGCACTTGAGTGTCTTTCAGCCTTCCTTGTCTTCATTTCTTGGCTTACGAAGTGAGGGTATTCATTTTATCTCCCTGGTCCTCATCCAGCGGTGACTTTGTTCCTCAGTGGACAATGAGTAGTATCTGCAGACTTTTTTGGTTGTCACATCTGAGTGCAGTTGTCACTGGCCACTAGCAGGGAAGGCAAGGATGCTGCTGGCTCTGCAGCATTCCCACAGGATACATGTCAATAAGGCCCAGGATGAGAAACTTTGGATTTAGGGCAGTTATATTTCTTGTGGTATCAATATATCTGTTTTTAACTCTAAATTTGTTTTTGTCTTTCTAGTGCAATCGTGTTCCTGATGAGAGGAGATACTCCCTGCCCTTAAAAAGCATCTATATGCGACAGATCGACCAGATGGTTGGGTTACTTTGATCTTCTAGCTGGCCTCATCTTAAACTAGACCTAACCAACTAACCCAGACCTCACAAAGATTCAGTCTAGGGTAGAAGGGGAGGAAATCTGGTCATCCGTGATGGTCTAGGAATTTCTGTGTAGTTTCTTACTGCTAGTTAATTCTTGTACACTGCAGTGTTGTTGTTTCTTTTTTCCTGATAAATGCCCTGTTTTTCTTAAGGATATAATTTGAAGTGAAAAGGTACATGGAAATCAGCTTCTTTTGACGTCCTCACATTAGTAAGCACAATAGATGGGGCATCTTCAGATTGATCTTCCTGACATAATATTTAGAATCCAGTCTCTTTGTCAGCACTTGCCATACTGCAGTATTGCTACCTCTTTGTTAAAGGATTGTGCAGAGGGCCTGAGGTTCACATGGTATCCCTACTAGCTGCATTGAAAATGCCATCATTTTTCTCTCTTATTGGATCATTGAGCTCTCTGCCATATATCTAGTTATGATTTGGATGACAGTGTGGGAGAATCATCTACTTGTTCACTTAGGCCCCAACCAGTCTTTGTAGTGTTAGAAGTTATTTGCTTAAGAATAATGATTTAACCAGAATTCTAACAAGTAGTTTCCTAAGTTGTTATGTCATACTATGAGAAGGTACCTAGCAGGTCTTTTGTATGACATTTTGCATTTATTTTTGAACATGAACTTAATCTGAGGGAACTTTCATAGTTCCAGAACAGGTGCCTTTTAGGGACACAAAAGAAAAACACTTTGCTTCCATCTTTCTCATATTTTATAGCCAAGAATTTTTACCTCTGGTCATATTTGGGTTAGTTTTGGTTAGTTTTTGTTGCCTATGTGTAGTGCCAATAAGCCAGTCAGGGAGAAAGAAATGATCAGAAGACTTTCTGATGTCCTTGAGCCATTTTTCTGTGTATACAGGCTTTAAATTAGTGCCTTAGGGTTTTGGTTTGGCCCATTGGCTGTCACAGTCACTTCAGTGTTCGTGGTGGACTTGGTTTGTGTTGCCATGTAATGGGACCAACAGGGAAAAGGGAGTAGGGGCCGGTGTTAATGAGGAGGATTCTGACATTGCTTGATTGGCTCTTGCCTTTTAATCTGTTTTAGTGTTGGCTACAGGGATAAGTTGCAGTAAAACTTTTTCCATTTAGCTGTCATTTCCTTAGCCAGAAGAGAAGCCTGTCTTTGAACTTAAAACTGAGTGTTCTTAGAAAGCAGAATGGGCCCTGTGAATGGCCTGGCTTCCACAGTAGCACAGGTAGGAGGCACCTCAACTGAAAGGGCAGAAGCTCCTTAGATCTGCTAGCTCACTTAGGGTTCTCATCTGTCCCTGACTGCACACTTCATATGATTTCATTTTAGTCTTTTAAAAACTGAAATAGTCCCCATATAAGCCATTGCATTTTCAGTCAGAAGGGAGAAATTTTACTTTTTCTTGAAAATTTGCTAGCGGTTTTGAAAATACATGTATTACTCAGTTGAGATTTTTTTTTAAAGGAGATTTCTCAGTAGCAATTATATTTTCTCTTTCTTTAAAAACTTGCCATGCAATTTATTTAAAAGTAAAAGATACCAAAAAATTCTATTTCACTGTTAATTTTTGAAGTATTTTTCTCTTTATCCATAGCATCTCATCTGCTGAACAGAAATCTTCCTTTGAGAATACTATTACGAGTGTCTTCCTTGACTCAGTACAGACAGTAAGCCTGTACACAGGCATGCACAGTTGTGTGCCTGCTTTCTGGCAGGCTGGGGTAGGACTGCGTTGATCCGCCTGGGAGAACAGGGCATACCAGGGAAGACGGTGCGTTCTTCATGCTTCTGTTTTCTCTTTTATTGTTTTCCTTGGCTTGTCAGCCTTTTGTGGCAACAGCAGCTTGTGAGTGCTCTGTCATTCCCTTTACATGAGCCTGGTGTCTGTCGCTCTCTGCACACTTGGGCACTCCTTTTCGTTGTGTACTTGAAATAGGAATCCATGCCTGGCTGCACCTTCACGCCCAAGTACCACACATGTCATAGGGTACAGGCTGAATTATGTCATATAGAAATCTTGACTGACTTCTGGGGTCTGGACTTAGACCAGCTGGTGAGCCTGAGTTACTGTCTATTAATTCTGGTTATGGAGCTTCCAGTCTATCCAGTCTCGTTAGCGATATGTGGGGCTAGACACCAAAATACTGTCTAGTGCTTGTTGTAAAAACAACATTTTTTTCCAGCCAAGTTCAAAGCTTTTTTTTTTTTTTTTAAATCAGAATGTCACAAGTATGATGTATCTACAGGGCTCTGGCTTCTTCTTTTCTGTACTCTGAAATACTGGGTAGGGGACAGTCAGGGAGGATAATGTTAGTGCAATCCCCTTGTTCAGTGCTTTATTCCAGGAATGCCTCAAATCCAGACTTAGCAGTAGCTATTACCCTGAGCCATTCTTCTGTCCTCATGAGTAGCTAGTGTCTAGTGTCGGTTTTGGTAAACATGTTCAGAGTGGTTTTGCAAAAAATTTAAAGAAAAACTGCCATGTAGTTTGACTTGGTGACATCCAATACTCCCAAGACAAAGTTTCATTATCACTTTGTCTGATTTAACTGGTTTAGATAATGTGATGGATGAATTCCATTCTCCTGAGCGTGTAGGGGACATGGAATGTTTGCTTGCTCTGTCACTGTGCTGGCCATTGTCAAAAAACTGGTTTTGGTATTTAGACCCTCCTTTCACTTTCTTTGCAGCTCTTCCTTGAGAGTTTATTCTTGTAACTCCATCTTTGGGTTCTGTTGATGTCCTAGGATTTTCTTGTCCTGTATTGGTTACTGCAGGTGACACAAAAAGTTTCCGTGTTACTTACAGAAAAACATACTAGGGTGATGTATGTAGTGATGAATATTGGCAGTGAGTGCAAAGTTAACTGGTGGCAGGCATGAGCTGTGCGATCTTGAGAGCCTAAATCTCTTCTTCCCAGTCAAAGAAAAATATCTCTTAACTATTTCTTAGTTCAGTTTGCCTAACAGTTGCCAGCTATAGTCATTCACTGTGGATTTTTTAGACTCATTATCAGATACTCCTTTCTTCTGCTGGAGGGCTCCCAAGCTCTTTGTCTTTTGCCACTGTTCGGCTTTAGCACTGGTTAGTGTGTAAGGCTGAATGGTTACTTTAGCCAGAGTGGCCTGAGCAGGGAATTCAGAAGGAAACCTCCATCTTTGGTTTTCTGTCCCCCAGTATCCACCTCCTACTCTAGTGCCTCTTCCCTGCAGGCAGGGACCTAGTGTGAGAAAGGTGGGGCAGGCTGAGCTGTATGTCCCAAGTCAGGCTCAGGATTATGTCCCCACTTGAATTTGGATGTGAATCTAGTGACAATGTCAACTACCTGTGGAATTCTCTGATTCACTTACTATTCCCTTTCCTCTTTGTGGGGAGTGGGGGCAGAGAAATATTTTTTAAAAAGTATTTTGTTTTAGTTTTAAATAGCAAAACACAAGCTACATTTTTATTTATTATATACAAGAAAGGTAAATCTGTTTTTACAAAAAATTTAGAGTTGGGATCTCTGGGAATACTTACTGAAATACACAAATGCTTCTCTGTAATGTGCAATATATGCTTTGCAACTATAGATGATATTTTATGTTTAATCTGTAAATAAGAAGTGTATTTAAATTAAAAGGGAGCTTTTTGTAAAAGGACCAAATGTTCTTTTATAAATGTTCTAAGGAATATCTTGCTCTTTGAAGTTTATTAGAATTTTTATGAATAATTTTTATTAAAAATTTTTTGAGTGCTCATCACGTTTCTCTTGTAGTTCATTGGCTATGTACTTATATATATGCATGACATGGGATTGGGTAAAATCATTAAGGGAAACTAAAACTTTATGAATTAAATATTTATGTCTTTACAAGTAAGCTTCCTCGTGGAATTCCACTCCAGCTTCTGTTGTCACATCCTTCTGTTTAAATGTCCTTTCATAAGGGGATGAGGCCCTTTTTCATGATGTGACCTACTGCTCACTTCCCTTCTCTTGTCTGGGTACCAACTCCTCAAATCTTATTGGCTAGCTTTTGTAAAACCTGCTCTCCATACTGTCCTAGGCAAGGCATTTTATGTCTCCTAACTTCTTAGTGGTTAAGATGGCACAGTGGCATTTCACTAGCAACCCTTGGAGCAGTAGCTTAGGGGAATCATAAGAGGGGAGAGTTTGAGAGAGCAGGCCTCTTGTGTATACCTGAGCCCCTCATGGGATCTTGGAGAGAGCTGATTCTGCCCTGTGAAATCTCAGTGTCCCAGCTTTGTGTCACAGGCCCTTCTGATGGCCTACTTTAAAGACTATGAAGTACCACCGTGCTAGAAAGGAGGCGTTGTGACCTTGGGAGCATCTTGCTAAGGCATGGTGGCTGCACATGAACTGGTATGGGTTTGTAATCATCTTAACAAAGCCAAGCCTACCCAAGTGCACTGGGGACAGGTGAAGAGCTAGGGCGTACTTCTAGGCTCCTACCTGCCTTCTTTGAATGTCATGCGTCCCTAGTGAGGGCACATGTGCTATTGTACAGTGAGTGGAGCACAGCAGTCCTGTGTGAAGATGGCAGGCAAACATCAGGGTTGAGAGTTGGGATTTGGCCCTTACCACACCATCTGCTCTACATTGATTAGTGTGTATTAGTCTTAATGGCCTCAGTTTTTCTTTCAGATGGGATGATAGTTGTTCATACTCAGTGTGGATACAGTGGTTTATGTTATAATCAATCCCAGGTACTCATGAGGCTGCTGAGATGGGAACATAGGCAGACCCTGTATCAAATAAATAAGGATTCCCTCATACTAAGGGAAAAAAGGCCATACTCGGGATGGTTATGGTTGTGGTAGTATATTAATACTTGTGAAGTGCTAAAACAGCACCTGGCACATGAGTTCTGTGTGTTTCCTGTAATAATGGCCAAGGCATATTAATATGATTGTTAGGATGATCCTAGTGTTATTAAACCAACTTAGGAGGAGGAAAAAGAGTGTAGGCTGGGGCTGGAGGAATAGCACAGCAGTTAGAATGCTTAGCTAGCAGGCACAAGGCCGAGATTTCGACTTCCCAGCACCACACAGGCTGGGTGTGCTGTCCCAGCACTCTGGGAGGGTGAGACAGGAGAACTTCCTTGAGTTCCAGGCCAGCCTGGACTACAGACCAAAACCCTTTCTCAAAAATAAATAAATAA
>PVKB01007262.1:0-39405 GCA_004027205.1 Ctenodactylus gundi
ATGAAATCTATAGATAATTTACAGCATTTAAAGACATGAGGCTTTTGGGGACATTCCACATTCAAACCATAACATAGGAGGTATTTCCAGTTCTATTTCTTTTCCTCAAAGACATATGCCTAACACTCCCTATCACCATGGTTCAGTCTTTTGGATTGTTTGCTATTTAATTCTGCTGAACAGCTATTAATAAGTCACTTTTTCATTACTGGTCACAATACTTGACACTAGGAGAGGTATTTTTTGGTTCACGTTTCAGAGGTCTCAGTCAATGCACAATTGGTAGTTGATGGCAACAGGGCTTGGGGCAGAGAGAATCTGTTCATGATATGTTGGCCAGGAAACAGAGGAAGAGGAGGGATGGAGAGGAGGTAGGGGTGGGATCAGGTAGGGCTAGGGTGGGAATCGTGAATAAGTCTTTCCAGGGCATCTTTCCCAATGTTCCATCTTTCCAACTGTACCCCAATTTCTAACAGCACATGAAATCATCAATAATATTAATGCACTAATGATTACAGAGCCCCAGTGATCCAGTCACTTTTCAAACACATGAGACTTTCGAGGGACCTTTTAGGTTTAAACCCTAATAGCTCTTGTCTTGGAATTCCCCTTTGCCATTATCAAGGAAGTCGAATTTTCTTTTGTTCTGGTTCTGTTTCCAGGATCCTATATGGTGTCATGTTTTTTGCCTTATTCCCTTTATTACTGGAGGAACTGGTCCTTTATTTCTTGAGACCTTGCATGTCTGTAAATGTCTTTAGTCTATCTTTATACTTGACATGAAAATATAGAATTTTAGTCTAAAAAACATTTTCCCTCAGAATTTTGAAGACATTAATCTTCTACTTTCTAGTGTCACTGTCAGGAAGCTCTGCTATTCTTTTTTTATAACCCATTACATGTCTCTCATTTTTTTCTCTTCAAAAGCTTTAAAATTTTCTTTCCAATATGAGTGTTCTAAAGTTTCACAATGATCCGACTGTCTGTATGCTGCATTAATCACGATGCTGGGCATGCAAAATCTATGGAGGAATTTTTGCTGAATTATTTCCTTAATTTACTTCTCTTGGTTTCCTCCCTTCCATGAGAACACTATTAGTTGTATTTAGGAGGCCATGGATTAACCTTGTATTTTATTATTTCCGACTTTGTTCTTCAGTTTTTTTTTTTTTTTTTTTGAGGCAGTGTCTCAGTCTGTAGTCCAGGCTGGCCCTGAACTCACTATATCATCCAGGATAACCTTGAATTCCCAACAATTTTCCTGTCTCAGCCTCCTGAGTGCTGGGATTACAGTCTTGTGCAACCATGCCCGGTGTATGTGATACCAGGGAGTTGTACTCAGGGCCTTGACCTGCTAGACACACTCTTTAATTGCTGAGTTGTATCTCCAGCCATAGTTGTAATTTTTTGAATAGTTTTTCAGCTTTCTTCTAATTCACATGTCTTAGTTTCTCCTTGTTGGGCCACAATGTCTGACACCCAGAATTTAAGGAAGGAAAGGTTTTTCTTACCTCATAGTTTCAGAAGGTCTTGGTTTATTCACAGTGGCTAGTAATGGTTGAAGGGCTTGGAAGAGGCCTAGCCAGAGAGAAGTTGTCCATCTCATCCTGGCCAAGAAGCAGAGGGGGAGAGAAGGGCAAAACTAGTGAGGGAGGTGTACCCTTGCAGGTCCTGTGACTGCCCTTTCAACCATGCCCTACCACTTAACAGCACATGACAAAGGATTATTCCATTTATTACAATTAACCCTCACAGTCTGATCACCTTGTAACACATGAGGCTTCTGGAGGGCCTTCCCAATCTAGGCCATAGCACCATGTAAGATTATACTCATATATATGTGTGTTTAATTTCTAAGGCCTCTTATTCTCTGAATTTCCCTATTCTTATAGCATTTTTCTTATTTCATGAAGACTAGATTCTCTTAATTCTAAAGATAGTAATTATTAATAGATTAAATGCTTCTCGCTTCTCTCTCTTTTCTTTCTTCTTTCTAACGGTGGTTAAACCTGTACGTGCATGCTAAGCAAGTGCTGTACCCTGGGGCTTACCACCAGACAGGGAGATACTTCAGCCACGATAGAGTATTTGATACAAATTTTCTTTCCTGGCACAAACCACTAGAAAAATTGACACGGTATGTGAAAGGACCCTTACTCAGACTTTGGAGAAGAGGCAGGGTGTCACTGTAACCTCAGAGAGAAGGAAAAACAAGACAAAACAAAACCCAGGGTGGACCCTACATCTCAGCTTTCTGCCTGGTGGTACTTTCCAGACCTCAGTACTGAGAGAAGGGAATCCATTGTAGTTTCTGAAATTTGAGAAATTACTGTTTGGGAAGACTATTGCAGCTGGAAATTGTAGTGTAATTGAAAATGATTATGGTTGCACAGTTTATGCCATGGCAATTAGCAAATGCCACACACCAGGGTTGTTGGCTTGCTTATTTTTGTCTGGGCCCCCAGAAAGCCTATTGGTAAATATTTACTAGTACACCACTGATATTCCTTGTTCCTAAATACACCCTGACTTAGAGAAATGGGACAAAATGCAGTCCAGAAACAGACTTACACATATATGTTGAGTAAATTTCTGATAAAACTGCTACAGTGATTAACTGGAAGAAGAATAACTTTTATAGCATGTGGTCATGGAACAATTGCATGGCCAGTTGAAAAAAATGAACATGAACTGTTACATGACATCATGCAATATTTAGTTTAAATTGACTAAAGATCAACATAATACTAAAATTATAATGTTCTTAGAGATTCTGAAAGAAAAAAATCTTTGCGATTTTGCATTAGACATAAAAAAGAGAAACCTTGTGTTTTTGACATTAAAAAGGCATGTCATAGTCAGGAAGCAAGAAGAGCGGTAATCAAAAATTTGGTGAATATTAGTCTACATCCATTGCCAGAGTTCACTTGATTATACTGTGTCAGGCCCATGGGCCAGGGCATAAGTGTACAGGTTCAGATATAACCAGCCTAGAGAGAAAAGTGAGGCATTGCAGGAAGTCCAGCCACACTTTTTTTTCAATTTCAGTAAAGTGGACAGTGGGGAAGAGAAGTCATTCTTTTCTCTGTCTTTGTGTTCCCCTGCAGCATTGCTCTGTCGATGCAGTTATTAGGAAGTTTCACCCAATAGTGGTCTAGCAGCATCCCATTAGGAACAATGATATCATGCATTACATCAATACTAGGAAAAAGCCATACAAGGTAACCAGGGAGTTCTGAGCCACTTAACAGACCAGAATGGTCATTGCAAACTGTTGACTGAGCCTGTTAGCTGGAGCAGCCTGGGAAGTTCACAGGAGGCAGCTACAAATTGCAGTCATGGTCACCATCTACTCAGTCTGGTTAAACACTGTTTCTTGTCTAGGCAGAATACTTTTTCTGTCTCCACAGTGAATGTTTACATTGTAAAATTATTATAGTAAAATATTATTGTCCTCTAAATACTCCTGCCTCACTTCCAACATATTTAACCCCTGTTCTTGCCACTTTCTGAAGTAGTTCTGGAAGTCCTCTTTTGTGAGTGTCTTTCGTGGCACTGTTGTGACTGTCTCAGAGTCATGAATCAATTCAAAATGTTTACCTTTCCTGGTTACTTTAATTTTGGAGAAGACTCAGAAGTCACATGGTACCAGACCCAGTGAATAAGGTGGATGCAAATACACCATCATATGTCACAAGGCGCCTTTCTGTTGGGTGGCGTTCAGCAGCAGCATTCACTGTATATGTCTCATAAAGACACTCATGAAAGAGGGCTTCCAGAACTGCATTGGAAAGTGGTGAGAATGATGTAATAAATGTGTGTGAAGTGAGGGAGAGTATTTTGAGAGGGCTTGATAGTAATGTGCTCTGTAGTGTAATATTTTTAAAGGTTACACTTACTGCATTTTGTAATCACATCTTGTCCTTTTTTCAATATATAAACTTAATAAGGGAATTTGCCTATAATATATGAACAACTTACATCTTAATAAGAATATAAGCAATGGCAATATCAATGGAAAATATTTGAACAGACATCTTGTAAAAATATATGAATAGCCAGTAGGACATCAGAAGTTGTTTGTTGTAATTAATCAACAGAAAGATGCAAATTAAAAGCATAATGAAATTACCCTTGATACCCACCAAAATGGCTAAAACTAAAATGAACAACAATTTCAATTTTGGGGAGGGTGTGGAATTGTATGTTCCTCTGGCTGGTGCATATATGAGGTGGTACAGGTACTTTTTGAAACAATTGTGGCAATTTTTTTTTAAATAAAGCACAACATACTCTTAATGCATTATCCATCATTTTGGAAGTCTACATTCTTATAAACTCCAAATAAAAGAAAATCTCACAAAATAAGTTACACATGAATGTTCACAGTAGCTTTATTCATTATAGTCCTAAACTAGAAATCAGTCAAACTATCAACACAACTGTCAGTACATCAGATTACTGTTTCATAACAGAAGTGACGTATTACCGAAATATGCAACCACAGATGGAGCAAAACGTAACCAGATATAAAAAGTACATGTTGTTTGATTCTATTTGGATGAAACAAGCAAAACTTATCTGTACTACCTGGAAGTAAACCATTGATTGGACGAGGCCTGTGACAGGTAGAGACTGAGCAGACATGCCAGAGAGGACTTTCTGCTGTATGAAAAATTTCTAAATCTTGATGGTGCTGTATTCTAGTATATACAATTGTAAAATTCTTAATTTCACATGTAAGTGGTGTATTTTATTTTGAGAATTGTCTTTCTATAAAGTTGACTGTAAGAGGCTGGGCTGCAGCTCTGTTGTAGAGAGCTTGTGCTGCATTCACAAAGCCCTAGGTTTTGTCTCCAGCATCGCAAAGAAAAAATGAGTTGATTTATAAAGAGAAAAAGTATACTGGTGCACACCTGCAATCTCAGCACTCTGGGAGGTTAAGGCAGGAGGATCAGTTGTTCGAGATAAGCCTGGGCAACTTAGCAAGACTCTGTCTCAAAATAAAAACAAACAAACAAACAAAAGAGTTGGAGATGTAGCTAAACGTTAAACCTTGGGTTCTATCTCCGGTGTTAAAAAGAAAACACAATGTTGATAGGAAGTTATTTATGGATTAAAGAAAGATTTACCTTTTTGTGTTCCTTTTTACTAGAGAACAAGTTTGTTTTTTATTAAGGACCACCAAATACCATTAGGCTTTTCAGAAATAGCACAGCATAGGTTTTAAACAACTCTTCCTTTGGTGCAGTCATAGTTTATTTATTTTTTTTTGGTAAACATTACATTGTATAATTATAATTATGAGCACAAGTGGTATACAACAGATCTGGGAACAACTGACTCATCTAAAGCATACAGTTGACTTGGTGGAAACCAAAGCGCCAGTGCACCGTGGAATGCAGTTGATGTGTTTTCAGCATGCTGAGGGCTTGGTCACCCTCAAAAATGGCACTGAGGACTTTCCTTAACCTCAGTAGTCAGTTAAACAGTATTTGGTTATGAAGGAAAAAAAAATCTAGGCAGCCACTGACAATGTGCAACCAGCAAGTTAGGTAGATGACTGTGTTGCAAGGTTTTAGGCACTGGTTTGGAGGACCGAAGAATTTTTTTTTTTTCTGGGGTATGTAAATGATGTGTAAAAAATATGATTGAACTTAAAATTTCTTGCCAGTTCATCAAAAACTTTTTCAAAAAATGTGGAAAATAATGAGCCAGTATTATTATTGAATAAGCATTTAGACTGTGGTGCACAGCATAGGCAATCCCCTAAAGAGAATGAATATTCAAAAAGGCCTCTATTCCTTTACATGTATGTTAATCTATATAGATGTTCATTAACTGTTCTTATCCAGTGGAAACATTTCTCACATCTTTTTGACAAACAAGAAGGCACATTTCAGGGCTAAATTTCACAGAGAAAGAGGCCATCATTCTTTTTGAGTTTGTTTTAAAAGCAATGGCTCCCTGGCCGCCACAAATGATGTTCTTGATACACAAAACTGGATAAAAGTACTTATAATCTTATTTATAATCCCAAGTTTTGTAAAAGAAAATAGGAAGAGAGGAAATAATTTCATATACTTTATAATGGAGAAATTAATTTTTTAAAAATTCTATTTATCTTTATAATTTTCCCTTTCTATTACTATTTTCTAGTAAAGCCAGTTTTCTAATTCTCCATGTTGCCATTTCTGTGTTTCTCAGGACAGTTTGCAGCTGTCTAAATACCCAGCAAATTCACAGTAGAAAGCAAAATACTTAATCAGAATTATAACAGGATGAATTAGAAACGAGTATAATATTAATCTTGGAGGAATGATATTTAAGTATAACCTACCAATAATGAATGGTGAAAGCAGATTCATTAGCAGTACCATTTTTTCTCATTATAAATTAGTTTTGCAAACTGTTTTGATGTACTTATTGTTTTCTGTTTTCAAATCATTAACTTAATTTGCAAGTTTTAAAATTAAATCCTACCCTGTCCAAGCCTAATGAGAAGCTTCACTCTGGATCCTGATAATCCAAAAAATTTAACTAAGATTTTCTTATAAGGCTCAAAGAGTATTACCTAAATCCTCATCAGTCATTAGAAGTAATGGTGTATTTACAGGATAAACTGGGCTGCTCGGTTATTATTTCACTGTCCCAAATACTCTCTCCTGGATTTTAAACACAAAGATATCATGGCATTCCTCCCATGAAAGGGCATAGAGTGAATTTCTAGTGTTTCAAACTCAACGTGTGGGCTGTTTTTCATTCCCAAACCAATATTATTATAACAATCAATGAAATCTCCATAGATAACAGGCACATCCTTCTTTGTTTATCTATCTATACTAGAACTAGAGAAAATTTGTTTCCACAAAGTCAATCAAATGACATTAGATCTATTTTCTGTAGTCTATACCAGATTTCTGTTTGTCTGTTAATTAGATGCTTTTCTTTTTTAAAATCATCCTTATACTCAATTCATTTAACAGAACATTTCTGTGTCAAACAGAGAGTTTGGGTTTCTGGATACATTTTAGGTAGTTTTATTTTGATATTAATAAAATAGAAATACATATGGCCCCACTTTTGTTGTGCTATTGATAATATTGGTGGATCTATAAATCTAGGCCATGTCTATATTGGGCCCAATCTGTAATTATTTTTAATATATAATATTAATGTGTAATATTTTAATATGTAATTATTTTTGACACTGGAGATACAACTCAAGACCTTTGCACTCAACTACATCCGTGGCCCATTTTTCAGTTTTGATTTTGAGACAAGGTCATACTAGGTCACTAAGTTACCCAGGCTAGGCAGACCTTGTGATCCTCCTGCCTCAGCCTTTCAGAATGTTGAGATTATACGCCTGTATCACCAGGCCAGGCTTGGAAGAATAATTTAGGACTTAATGAAAACATAATTGCAGGAATTATTATTGGTAGTGGAAAGGGAAAGAAAAAGTGGTATAACAAATAGTGTTTATTTTTTAGTAAAATGTACTACTGTGAGTAATTGAAATAAACACTGAGAGGACAGCAAGGCAGCCATAATAATAGTGATCATTAGAATTCCTCCTTTCAATTGAGTTCAGCAGTAGTATCAGTCATTCTAGAAAACTGAGCTTCAAGTCATTTGTGGAAACCAGAAATACTTAGGGTCTGGTTTTACATGGGTAGTATGAACTCATCCAGATTTTCTTTTACTTTGATAGCAAAATGAGTGATTATTAGCACTGGAAAGGGGCCCTTCTAGTGTGGTGACAACTCGTCTTTGCAATACTCTGGTATACACAAAACCAAATGGTAGGTTTTTTTTTTTTTTGAGACAGAGTCTTACTGTGTCACTCAGCCTGTCCCCAAACTCTTAGGCTGAGTCAATTCACCTGTCTTCACCTCCTAAGTGCATAGAACTACAAGGAGCATGACACTGTGCCTGCTTTAATTGTCTGATTTGGTATGGGTGACAGATTTCCTCTAGTAGCTCCATCCAGGTCCTTTTGATTTTATGTCTCGGGATTTCTATGAAGCAAAGAAAGCCTTGTAAGTATTTAATACGGTTGTGGAAAGGTTCAGTTAAAGCAGGCAGAATAAATGGCTTTAGACCCAAATTCACAGACCTGTTGAACTTAAAACAGAAAGGGAGAACGGTAGTGTTTACAAAAGCCTTAATTTTTAAAAAAAGCTCATTTGAGCAAAACATGTGGCAAATGTTCAGTTCATTTCAATGCATATTACTGGATATTAGGCAAATGGTTTTTCAGGATGTGTTTCATCCATTTTTGTTAGAATATGATAACTTTTTCTCTCTTTTCTTTTTTGAGATGGGCTCTCACCAGGTTACCTAGGCTGGACTCAAACTTCTGGGCCCAAGCAATCTTGCTCCAGTCTCTTACATTACTTGGACTATAGGTAGTCATCTCTGTCTTTGCTTGGGTTATAACTCGATCTACAGGCCACTAGATTTTCTGGATGTAAGTGGACATTATATATTTTCCTGTGTCCAGTTCATTAAGCTCTGGGATGCTCATAATGGGGATTATTGCATTTGGAGAGCTTTTACTATTGCCCAATGATACGTTTTTTTTTTTTTTTTAAAGAGGAAAAGACTTTAGGCCATTTAGAAGTCATTCATATTCACCATAGCTAGACAGAATTTCTTCCTTCCATTGGCATTAATTCTGTGAATTCAACTGCCATCAACTTCCCAATAAGTTGGCTGGATAAACTTTACATTTACTTTTAGTATGTCTTGCAAAAAAACTTCTGCTGGCAAATAACTCACTTAATACATGCACACAACTTATGGTCTGAAATATCTTTTGATAGGCATAGCAAAGATTGAGTGCATTTTGAATCCCTGTGTTACTTAGATGATTTCATTGTTAATGCAACAAAAGATAAACAAATGAAGATTGTGAGATCAGACTTATTTTGTGGACAATTATTCAACTCCTGTTGAATTTCTTTTGGTCTCTTTTCAGTCTGTCTATCCACTTTGTAAAGCTTATTTCTAACAATAAACAAAGTTTTCTTGTATTAAAAGTGAGGCTTCTAAATTTGGAGTCTGTCTTGTTTTAACACCAGCTTTTACAGCTGTCAACAAAACCATTGCCAGTAGAAATTTTGTCATCCTATCCTGTGTGAATTCTACAATGAGTTACTGATATCTGAGTAGGCAGTTATAAATAAAGCCTCTTAGCTTTCAATTTTCCGTAAGATATTATAATTCCTACTGAAATTAACAATCTCCTATTTTTCCAACGTTTCCCTGTTGTACAATAGACCCCCAAAACGTATTCACCCTCACCTCTCCCTCTCTCTGTTCATCTTAGTTCCAGAACCAAGAATTTTGTCTGTAGAAATAGCTATTAGCTACTTGTGCCAACTTAATTTCAGACAAAAAGCAACATTCCATGATTTAATGACCAATTATCACATCACAGGAGGTCTTTATTTAACCATTTTTGTTTTGAGTATATGACCCATCAGTAAACATTACATTACTTGATTTGTATTTTAAAAAGGAATATCTTATAAATCAAGTTGGAGTCTAGTGTTTTCTTCTAGGGCCCTTTTATAGTCACAGTTACTTGTTTGACCAAGATCTGGCAAAAGAATTTAGGAAATTGAATCTCTTAAGCACCATATTGGGACTGGATGAAATGCTGTGCATAGCCAGTCTGATGGTATACCAGCAGATTCTGGATTTTATGCACTTACAACTATCATCTTATGTGGGATATTCATATCTAGTGGCCCAATGTAAGAACTTGAGCCTTTTTAAATAATTGTTGTAGCTGACACTACAGAAAAATATTCTAGCATTCCCATTGGCATGACATTCAGGTTGGTCTGTAATCTGATTTCAACTTCAGGATCAAAATTCTACTAGCAGCACCTTTGCTCTCAGGGAAAAAAAGAAAAGGTCTTTCAGATTTTGGAATCCCCCAAACCAGGGGAAAGACTGCAATCAATATCACTTGTCCAAATATCTCTTGTGATTCTAAGACCAAACTAGGAGATCTGGAGACTTACAGTAGATGGCATTTTCAGAATTGTCTAAATTGTGTGTGTGTAGTGGTAGTAGTGGTAGTAGTAGGACCTTTATCTATATAATTGGTTGACTTCTGGAGTGTAACACTTTGCAACCCCTAGCAGATAATGGATGCTCCAAATATTTTTCTTCAGTTTGGCAACTTTTCCAGTTGTGTATTAAGGCCTTATGTCCTCGTGAAGCCAAAGTATCAGTTTGGCTTGCTCTTTAGTTTCTTAGGCTACTACCAAATTATCAACATATTGAATAATAAATTTCCCAAATGAAGTTATGTGAGTTTTCCTGTAAATGACTAGAGGAAATAGAAAAGTCCCCAAACCATTTCAGAACCATCTGACTTCATAACACTTATGATCTCTTTATAAGTAAAAGCAACCAAGAACTTAGACAGATCCAGTAGAGGAAAAGAAAAAAAAAAAGCGAAAGGAAGAACATGGATCAAGTGCAGAGAATACCATTGCAGATGATGGCGTTGAAGTCAGAAAATTGTGGGTTAGGATCTACATATGTTAATAGGACACAAAATTTATCTACTGCTGTAAGGTATTGCATAAATTTATACAGTGCTTGATAATTTTTAAATCAAATTTATCATCCCTTCTAACTGAAAGTATATGAATACTACAGAGTGAATGCCTTCTTTCCCTCCTTAACTTGTTAATAATCACTTTTATTGCTTCCATTTGAGCTCTAAATAAAGAATAATGTTTTATATAGTACCACTGATTATCTTTTCGGGAAGTTATTTTATCAGTTTCCTATATTTATTTAAACTAGTATCATTATTCTCTGTGACTCAAAATAATGCATCAGTCTGTTCAGCTCAGCAAGCTCTTCATCCCGAGTACAGACTATCAGCCTTACTTTGCACAGCAGGACTCTTCCCACATGGTTTACAGTAGCGTCATGAGACAGCAGGAAGCCCGTTCCTCTGTCAGTGGATCAACTCGCATGGGAACCATGATGGAAAAGGAACTGGAAGGTAGAAGGCTGGAGAGAGTTGTGTTGATCTATTCCTAGACGCAAAGTAAGAAATTTATACGGAGAATAAGCAGCACCAGTATTGACCAGGAATAGCAAAGATAGGTTGGCCAGGGAGAAAGTTATTCCTTTCTCCAGTTTTCATCTCTAAGATTCTTCCATTCTGCCATGTTAGAACAGCTTGCTGATTATTCCCTAGTTGTGAGCTATTTGTCAACTATTCCCTAGCAGAGAACTCCATCTCTCTCTCTTTCTCAAACTGTGTGTGTGTGTGTGTGTGTGTGTGTGTGTGTGTGCGCGCGCGTGTGTGTCTGTGCGTGCTGAGGATTGGTTTCCTTGCTTATGAAATCTACATCCTCTGGAGTCTCATTCTATAGTACTTCTTCCAACTTCCAAGCTTTTTGCAATAACAACATTCAGTCTCTTTCTTTCTTTGCTCCCTTGGCTAGAGTATAGTCCTTCTCTTAAGAAGATATTTTCAATTATGCAGCTAACACTGCAGTTTTTAAATATTTCTTTTCTCATCTGTCTTTTTTGTAGATTGCCCCAGTCTTGGTAGCTGCTCTTAATGCTTGAGTAAGTTGGTCCTTGCCATTCCATCACTTTTCCCCTAAATTGAGTTTAGATAGTTGATGTCTTAGTATATTTGGAATGCTCTAGGAAAATGCCCTGGACTATGTAATTTATAGACAACAAAAATTAATTGCCCACAGTTCTGGATGCTAGGAAGTCCAAGATCAAATCAGACAGTAAAAAGTACTCTTGTTTTATGTTTCATGTATGTATGAATGTACTATTTATATGTTAATTGTATTTACCCCAATTGCATCAATTCATACCTTTTTGATAAGCAAGAAGTTATCTCTTGGAGCTATAGTCTCTCAGATAAGGTGATAAAGCACCACTGTTCCTGTTTACTTCTTGGCTTTTAAGAATGGCATTCCTGGGTGCAAAATAAGCAAGTGTATGATTTACATGCATTTCAAGGTGGCACAGCTAGTATCTGCAATCAGAATTTCTGAAGAAGATGGTAAAAGAAAATTGAGAAATGTTCTTGTTACTTTTTTGCATCAGGAAATTTTTTTTTTTAAATTATAAGATGTTTATCATTAACTGGAAAAGACAAGTCAAGACCGCTATGACCTAATCAACTGCCCAGATAGGAATTCATGTTTAAGAAGAACAAAAGGCCTCAGAAGATCAATCTGTCGGGGAAGGGCAGTGCCATTCCTATAACCTTGATGCATGATCAGAACTGCAGTAACAAGAGAGATTTGATTTTGGTTTTGATAGATTTGGACTACAGCTGCTTAAGTACTTCTTTTTTGTTTGTGTTCTAGAATCCACAGCAGAACTTAGCCTATAGTTTGGCTCACAACGTCCCAGGAAGAGTAAGAAAGGGTTATATGGGCCTAGAAAAAAAATCAGTTACATGAAGATAGATTTGTGCACAAAGGCCTTATTATTTATTTTTTAACAACCTTATTAAATTTTAGAAATAAAAGAAATTTTACTCAGGTTAGAAATATATCACAAGAAAAACTAAACCTTAGATTTAACATAATACTTTTGAAAGCAAAATATGCTATTTTCTGGAAATAATATTGCAAATGGTCCCTTTGGGCCCAATTTACCATAGTTATTAGGGAACAAAGTGGTTAAACCATAGCAATGCCCAATGAAACCACTTATCTGTATTATAGTAAAGTACTTGAAATAATTCCTAAGACTAAGGTTTAAGATCATTTTATGAGATAATATACCAAGTGTTTTATAGTCATTTCTATAAGAGATGCTTTTCTTTTTCCAAGTAGTCTAAAGTTTAACTAGAATGTTAACAATACTTGCTTTTCCCTCATTATATCTTCTGTTCAAAATGCTCTTATTATTGGTAATATGATCCATATGATCTGTGATCTGGATGATGTGATCCAAGAAGTAGCTTTGAGAAAGCAGACTCTGCATTTTCTGTCTGGGTGCACCCCATATACCAGTAATCATTTTTTTCTGGTCGTGTAAATGGAAGAATCAGAATTTCTTGGTCTTCAGTGAACGGGGATAACCAGGGTTACAATGGTGAGAAACACATGCAGTGGTAGATAGGCCACCCTGTTGAGGTGAGGCAAGTCCTGGAGGAAGATATTTCATATAAGGTCATATCGGGGCAGTAATATGTCCATGAAGAGTGTGACAGAGTAGAGGCTACCGGTAGTTTTGAAGCTTGTTTGTGGAACCAGTGAGAAGTATCAAGCCAGAAGAAGGTGTGGCATTACATGGCTTAGTATTAGCGGAGGAGGTGGTAGAGTACAGAATGTGCTGTGGAGGCACAGGATGATGAGAGTTCAGTACCATTGGCTGATCTGGATATTCAGGATGGTGACGAGCAGGGATAGCAGAAGGAAGGGTTGATCCTCAAGCACGTGAAATAGTCATCTTGAATAGTGGCACTTGTCAAATTGCTACATCTTCTTGTTGAGAAAAATTTCTCTAAGTTGAGTGTGGTGCCACATTCTCTTGTAAAAGCCCATCCACAACCAGAAATCATCAAATAGGCACTTCTAGTCAAAGGTGCTGCGAATGTGGCTTCTCAGAAACTTTTCTGCTGAAAAATCCCTAAGGGAAGTGAAGAGTTAACTGTGTAATGATGGGATGGGGATGGGGGGAGATGAGCAGAGTTCTAAGCACTGTTGAAAGTAAGACATTCCTTTGAATTCTTGTAATTTACCTTAAACTTATACTATAGCTTTGTTTCAGAATATCTTTCAATAAAATATTGTTTTTAATAACTTAGTAAATTACTTATACTTACCTCTTTCTTGGGTGCCAGGGTAATACTGAAATCCCAGGGAGGCATCTCTAATATGTGCCAAATGCCAGAGCACAGTGCATCTCTCCTCAGTGTGGACACATCAACTTGTGATGCACTGCATACGGTAGTTCCTTCTCTAAGACGTGGTAATCTTTTTTATAGTTTTGTTTATATTTTCCCACAGTTTTGGTTCTTTAAATATTACATTTTCTTGGTGTATTTGGTGTGCATTTATTAACAACTTATAAGAGAGACTCAAGTAACTAAAACAAAAAGTTAAAGTGCAAATGAACACTGGTGATCACTCAAAGAAGAATGGAAAGCACACTAGAAGTGGTCATTATTTGTCAATAGGAATGTAACCCTGGATTTACAGAAATTCTGTTTACACCCACTTTTGGGGTACCTGTGAGACAGGTATACCCTGTCTGTCATAGTTTCATTCAATAATGTCTGAATAATGACAACATTTACATTTATTTATGTCTTAATGAGATAAATGCATTTATTCATTTATTCTCATTTACAAGAAAGCTTTCAAAAGATGTGTGTGATAAACTACCACACCAAGTATGCCAAATATATAATTAAAAATTACTAAAGGGCAGGTCAGGTCATGAAATCATCCTCATTACGTAGATCTTCCATCTCTGCCAAGGTGCAAAGGCACAATCAAGGCTGACCTTTGCCAAACAGAAAGACATAGTCAGAAGGGATATGGCAGCAGTTTGAAACTGCTATGGGGGAAAGAAAAATCCACAGCAATGTTTGCTGTAGTGGCTTTACTGAAGTTGCTGAAGCATATAGTTACAGCGGAAATTTTTCTTTTTGCAATAATACTCTGTGATTGATACTAGGGATTTGGAGAGACTGAAATAATGGGGAGTTGATAAATTTTCTTATTTGCTGACATAGTTTATAGAAGAAAAAATACAGCAACATAGGATATTGTATCAGAGAGAGTGAGCAACAGATTGGACAGCTGAGGAAGCAGGAGAAACAAATGAGCAACAAAACTCCTTTTTGATGTTAAAACTGTGATGAAACTTACAGCTGGTTAGGATAAGGAGCCAAGGGCAGAGGTTTAGAGAAAAACGCTCTTCTTTTTTTTGTCTCATTGATGATTTTGTAAATAGGTGTTAGTTTTTACCATCCTGACCTAAGATATAAATTCACAACTATTTCATCTTTCTTTGCAATTCATCATTTCTAGGCAATGGCTTCTAATACTGGAGCCTTTGGTTTATTTGGCCTTCCACCAAATAGGTAATGATATATAAATACCTAAGAATACAGGGGGGCTTGTAATTGAACGTGCAGCCTTCTTTCTATCAGCCATCCTGTGAGAGGTGGAATGTGTTTGGCCCTTCTGTGTGTTTGGATGGATGCCACTCTGCTGTGTGAACTGCACGGGGCCCTGTGCCTTACCTTGACATCCTTGTGCCTTCCTGCTCCTCCTCCTCTACTCAGGTGGCTCTGGGGAGCACAGTTTGAGAACCACTCCCCTGACAGATCTTTTAATCTGCTATATAAAATGTTTATAAAGAACTATACCGTGTATCCAAAAGAATACTTTGCACATCTACCACTTAGCTTAAGGAACAGAATATTGTCAGTACATTTGAAAGCCCTCCTACGCCTTTCACATGTGGCCCTCCAGAGAGGAAAACATACATTGAGTTTTGTGATCACTATATTCTTAGTATGTCAACTTCTAAGAATCACATATGTATATATCTTTATACAACATATCATTTGATTTCACAGTCTGAGTTTTCTAGGGATAGAATAATATTATAAATCTTTTATTCTCTTAACATTTCATTTTGAGGTACTTTCGTGTAGATTTTGGTGGCTGCATTTTATTCATTTTCAGTGCTGTGTGCCATTGTATAAATGTATTACAATTTAACTATTCTCCTGTTGAAGGATGTGTGGTTTGTTCCCCGGTTTTACAAGTGCTTATGAAATATAAATGTCTTTTGTGCGTGTTTAAGAATTTCTCTAGGGTATGTGTGCATGATTAAAATTAGAGGTTTGTGGAGAATAGATATCTTCAAGTCTTCCAAAGAGTTCATACCAATTATCAGCGGAGTGCAAAGGTCTCTGTTGCTCTAGACCTAAAATTCATATCGTTATATTTTATTTTCTATTTCTTTGATTACAAGTGAAGTTCACAAGCTCCTCATGTATTTTATCAGCTATTATAATTATTCTTTTGTCAAATAACTGCTCATATCATTGGGCTATTTTTCTCTTAGGTGACTTGTTTCCTTATTGTTTTGTAGGAGTTGTTTGGATATCTCTAATACTAATTCTTTGCCAGTTATAAGATTTGCAGTTATCTTTAGGTTTGTAGGTTGTCCTAATTTTTTATGGTGTCTTTTCATGAATAAAAGTTCTCAAACTTGATGTAGCAAACTTATCAGGCTTTTATCTGTGTTTAGTGCTTTTCTGGAATGTTTAAAATGTTTTTACTAACATGAAATGAAAAAGGATACTTTTCCTTATAGTATTTTTCCAGCAATTATCTCTTTTATTTTGGAATCAGGTGTCTTCCTTTTTTCTTTTCCTATTTTTAGTACTGGAAGATTGAATGCAGGGCTTTTTTTTCCCCCCTGAAGGCAGGGTAACGCTAATTCCATACGTTGCCCAGGATGGGGTCAACCTTACGGACCTCCTGCCTCAGTCTTCCAGGATGCTGGAATTATAGACTTGTACCATCAATCCTGCCTTCTTCCCTTTTTTTTTTTTCCTGTACTGCAGTAGAACCCGGGGTCTCATGCATGCTGGGCCAGTGCTGTGCTGCTGAGCTACACAACTCCCTCTCCCCTGACAGTATTTTCTTAAGTTTGATCATTCCTATGCAGTATTCTTTAATTGATCTGTGGTTTGTTTTATATGGTGTAACATGGGCCTGTTATTTTGTCCTTCCATATAAACAGTTATCAGAACCATTTATTAACTGCTTGTGTTTTCCCATATGATTTGTCAGATTTTCATGCATGTTTAACTTTATTTTTGGATTTTTTTGTTCCATTCCCTTAGTGTTTTTTCCCTATCGTATATTAAGTACTGTGGATTTAGGAAGTCTTGAGGCTTTGGAGAGGAATTTCTCTAAATTTCTTTTTTAGGAATATTTTTGCTATTCTTGGCTGTTCACTGTATAAGAGATATTTCAGGGAGGTAGAATACTGGAGAGAGAGAGAGAGAGAGAGAGAGAGAGAGAGAGAGAGAGAGAGAGAGAGATATGAGGAATTGATGAGGGGAAAAGAAAGGGAAAGAAAGTATTACAAATCTTTACAATTACTCGTGTCTTAGTTACTCTAAAGGTCAACTCTATTTTTAGTTTCTGTGGTTCTGAGGATCAAACCTAGGGCCTTGTATATTCTAGGTTATACCCAAAGTCCTAAAGTTTTAAAGTGATGCATACTTACAGATTTTATGAGGTAGAATGGGATAATTTGATAATGTATACAGTGTTTAATATTCAAATAAGGATAATTACCAATTTCATCTCCTTAAACAATGAAGGCAGGTATGTTGGGGGCCAGAAGATTTGCCTGTCAAAATTTACTGAAATGATTGTCAGTATGTTATAAGATGAGGCACAAGGCTAACATAATTATTGTTTCTTTCATTTTTAAAACTAGCTTTTTGGACAAAGGGTATATTTCAGTGGTAGAACAGTTGCCTAATAAGCATGAGGCCCTTGGTTGATCCTCATCATTGCAGAAAAATAAATGAAACTAACTTCTTTGGGACCTTATTTTTTGGTATGAATAACAGGACATTATTATAGCAAGCATGACTCTACTTTGAGAAACACTTGTCTTTAAATTCCTGCTCTGTTTCTTAACACTTGTGGGATTTTGGACATTTCTTATTCTTTCTGAGACTTACTTTCTTTTTGGTCTGGAAATAGTAATCATAATATTTACCTACTATATTACTGTCCTATTGCTTCCATAATAAATTATTCTAAACTAGTGTCTTAAAACAACAAATGTATCATCTTACAGGTCAGACATCTGGTAAGGGTCTTACTGAGCTAAAATGAAATTGTCATCTGGGCTGTGTTTTCTCAGAGAGACACTAGGGGAATTTGTTTCCTCATTCATTCAGGTTTTTGGCAGAATTCAGTCCTTGTGGTTGTAGGCCTAAGGTCCTCATTGCCTTATGGCTGTGCACTTGGCCCTTCCCAGTGTTCTGGGACTACCCGCATTTTCTAGCTCCTACTTCCCTTCTTCCATTTTGAAGTCCAGTAATGGTGGGTTGAGTCCCTTGACCGAACCCACTCAGTCAGTCAACAAGAACGCAAGAGGGGGAGTGCGGATTAAGAATACTGGACTCTTGCACGGGATGGGACACAGCAAAAGCCGCTTTATTAGCTATATCCTCCCTTTTATACCCTCCTTGCCTTCCCACTAGTTAACAGTCACGTGTTTCCACACCTGATCCAAATTTCAAACGGAAAACAAGCAAAACAACACGTGATTTAAAGGAACTTGGCCAAGGTCAGCAATGCTGAGGCTCTGGGGCCCTGAGGGCCCCAACATTCCCTCCTACCCTTTGAATCGTTCTTACCTCTTTAATCACATCACTCTCGATTGACCAATCTTTTCTCTTTCATTTCCACCTGGAGAGTCTCCTCTTTTAATGGCTCATATGATCACATTGGTCCACTGAGACAACCAAGAATAATCACTCTGTTTTAAGGTCCATAACTTCATTTTAATTGTTTTCTTTTTAATTACCATGTAATGTTACCTGTTTATAGAGTGTGGTATTTCAATATATGTATACAGTGTGTGATGATCAAATCAAGGTAATTACCATTTGTATTTTCTTATCATTTATGTTTGGAGCCTTCAACTTACTACTTTTACTTCATAAAATTTAAAACAGGTTATAATTTTATCACTCTACTGGGCTGCATAAAACACTAGAACTTACTCCTCCCACCACACTGCATCTTGGGACATGTTAGCTAACCTCTCCGACCATTCTCCCCATTCTCCTTCTTAGCCTCTGGTAATTACTGTTTTGGTCTCTTCTATTTTGAGATCAAATTTTTTTTAGCATTTGCATAGAGAGAACATGCAGTATTTTTCTTTATATGACTGGATTTTTTTTACTTATCAAAATGTGTTCTAGGTGTATCCATTTTGCTATATATATCAAGACCTCATTCTTTTTTATAGCTAAATGATATTCATTTCTGTATAGATACCACAGTTTCCTTGTTCACTTGTTCATTGATGAGTTCCTTTATTGATCCTGTATCTTGGCTGTTGTGAAAAATGCTACATGAAACTATAGTTAAGTCTTTCATATGCTGACTTTGTTTCCTTTGAATATATACTCAGAAGGGTTCATAAATTTAATTATATGTGAGTATTGTCTTTTTACCATGCAGAGTAATATATTTAAAGGTTCCAGAGATTCAAAGGAAGATGTTTTATGGGAAGAAGGGAAGGTTGCAATATGATTCTATTTTATCTACTACACTAATCATACTCTTATTCTGAAGAGTACGTGAACTCATGCATGTACAAAGCTCAATATAGCTTAATATGTATGGAATACTCAGCAAAGGTTCATACATGCTCACATTGCTTAAGACTGGCAAAATTTGGAGACTTTTACCTTTGTTTTGTTTTATGTCAACTAATCTTACTTTCTGCTTACATAAATCTTTAAAAATTCTAAGCTAGGAAATATTTTAAATGTACATAGGTTTTGAGAATATTGATGCTCTGTACAGCTGTAATAGCTTGAATTGTGCCCCCTTAGAGATGAGTTCATATCCTAACTCCTAGTACTTGTAAATGTGACTTTTTCTGGAGATTTTTCAGATTAAGCAGTTTAATAAAGTTAAGATGATATCATAGTGAATCACTGCATTGAATGGCATCACTTCTTCCCCCCCCCCATTATATGTGTGTATGTGCATGTGTGTGATACATGTTTACATTGAACTTGAGTATTTTATGCACATAAATATTGCATCAAAATTATTCTTCTCTTCCCCCTTTTGAGCCCTCCCACACCCCCTCCTCACCCTAACTCCCATTGTCACCCCTATTTGGTTCTATGAAATAATTGTATTTCTCATTTTGGAGAAAACATTCACTATTTAGCCTTCTGTGTCTGACTCACTTCACTGAGCACGGTGGTCTCAAGTTGCATCCATTTACCTACAAAAGCCTCAAACCTATCTGTCTTTATGGAAGAGTAGAACTCCATTGTGAACACATACCACAATTTTTTGTATCCATTGGTCTATTGATGGGTACTTTAGCATGTTCCACATTTTAACTGTTGCTAGTTGTGCTCCAGTGAACATGGTGTGCATGTATCTCTGTTATATGTTCCTTTTAACTCTTTTGGAAAGTTTCCCAGAAGAGGTATTGTTGGATTGAAGGGAATATCTATTTTCAGCTTTTGGGGGAATTTTCATACTGCTCTCCACAGTGGTTTTACCAGTTTACAGTCTCCACTAGCAGTATAAAAGAATTCCTTTTTCCCTATGACCTGGCCAGCATATATTGTTGATCTAGTTCTTGATATGTGCTATTCTTACTGGAGTTAGATACCTTAGTGATGCTTTGATTTGCGTTTCTCTAATGGCTAAGGATGTTGAACATCATTTCATGTTATTTACTGGCCATTTGAACTTTATCACTTCTTCTTTGAACTGCTCATTTCCATTGCCCCTAATTGGGTTTTTGAATTTGAGGTATCTGTTTTTCTTCAGTTTCTTGTATATTCTAGTTATTAGCCTCCTATATGAGGTATAGGTGGTGAAAATTTTTCCCCATTCAGTCAGTTCTCTCTTCACTCAGCTGTTAATTTCCTTTTCTGAGCAGAAATTTTTTTAATTTGATGTAATCCCATTTGTTGATTCTGGGACTATTTCTTTTGCATTTGGTGTCTTATTAAGGAAGTCCTTGCACATGCATATATCTTTTAGATTTCTGCCTATTTTGTCTTCAAGAAGGTTCAGTGTTTCAATTTTAATATCTAGGTCTTCGATTTGATTTTGGTGTGTGGCAACAGTATATGTCTAGATTCATTCTTCTGCATGTAGATAACCAATTTTCCCAGTACTGTTTGTTGAAAAGGCTAACCTTTTTCCAGTGTATTTTTTTGGCTCCTTTATCAAAGATCAGATAGCTGAGGGTACTTGAGTTTGTCTCTGCATCCTCAGTTCTGTTGCATTGCTCAACCTGTCTGTTTCTGTGCCAGTAACATACAGTTTTTTTTTTAATACCTGTTGATTTGTGATATAACTTGATGTCTAGAATCATAATGCTACCTGGCCTGTCTTGTTAGTCAGGACTGCTTAGGCTATTCTAGGTCTCCTTTGGTTCCATATAAATTTAAGGATTGTTTTTACAAGTTTTGTGAGAAAATTATTGGTATGTTCATAGGGATTGCATTGAATCTGTATGTTAGTTTTGGCAATATAGCCATTTTGATTATGTTAATTCTGCCTGTCCAGGAACAGAGGATGTCTTTCCATTTTCTAATGTCTTCAATTTCTTTCCTCAGTATAATATAGTTTTCTTCGTAAAGGCCCTTAGCTTCCTTGATTAGATTTACTCCTAGGCATTTAATTTTTTTGATGGGCTATTGAGAATGGAATTATTTTTCTGAGCTCTTTATCAGTGAGTTCTTTGTTAGTATAGAGGAATCCAATTTTTTTTTTTAGTTTTGTTTTTATGTCTTTCAACTTGGGTAAATTTGTTTGTTATTTCTAAGAGTTTCATGGTGGAATTTTGGGGATCTTCTATGTAGATAATCATGTCATCTACAAATAAGGATAGTTTAACTTCCTCCTTTCCAATAAGTATTCCTTTATTTCACTCTCTTGCCCAATTGCTCTGGCAAGAGTTTCTAGGTCTATGTTGAATAGGAATGCTAAAAGTGAACAGCCTTGTTGTGTTCCTGATTTAAAGGGAAATGCTTTCAGTCTTTCCACATTTACTATGATATTTGCAGTAGGTTTGGCATATATGGCTTCTATCCATTTAATGTAACATCTTTCTATTGCATCAACTCTTTCTGGAGCTAGGGATCTTGCATGGGCTTATCAGATGCTATACCACCAACACACCTCAGCCCACAATGATTGGTACCTACATAAGAAAAAGAAAGGGAGATTCTGACACAGAGACCCAGAGGTGAAACATGGAGGAAAAGGCAATGTGATGATGAAGGCAGAAAGTGGACTGATGCAGCTATGGGCCAGGGCATGTCAAGGACTGCTGCGATTACCAAGAGTTAGGAAGGGACAAGGAAAGTTTGGTCCCCACGTCTTTATAGCATGGTGTTACCACAATCTTGATTTTAGACTTCTAACATTGTGAGAGAATGAATTTCCATTTTTTCTAAGGCACCTAGCTTGTGACATTTTTATCACATTTGTCCAGAAAACAAATACAACAGTTTATCATGGTGTCTCAAATACATTTTTATTTTGACGTAGTATATAAAATATGTTCTTATTAGTTTCTGGTATATGAAACACCTACATTCAAATATATGTCCTGAGATATAGTGAAAGGCTTGTTGGGTGTGGCTTGCCATGATAGAATTATGATCTATGACTACAAGTTACAAGAAAAATGATGTTTTATCTTGACAGATGAAATGGAATTTTTAAAGAATCATGATGGTCAATGACACTAGTAAGTTTTCAATACTCAGGCCCCAACCTCTTAGTTGAGCCAGTGAAACTGGTTTCTCATAAACATTTAGATAGAAATTTATTTAAAATGAATTATTGTGATGGAAAACTAGGAAAAATAATTTTTCATATGGTAACAAAAATAAAAACATGGACTTGTTTACTTAGATGTATATAAGAAAAATATGTAAAATTTTCACCAACATTTTCTACTTGAAGTTCAAACAGGAGTACAATTTAACTTGTTTGGTAGTCTGCTCTATTTTACATGGCTGCACCTGAATCAATCAGTAGCTTTTTAAAAAAAAGTGCTGAATCAGCCAGTGTGTTTTGCATGCCCTCTTTATGATTAAGAGATAAATAATATCACCATAACTCATTTTCCACCTTTTTGGATTGGGTAGTAGGTTTTTATTCTATGGAACTTCAGGACCCATTTTCTAACCTTCTTTTTAACCATATTCAGACTTTTACTCTGGCATGTACCTTTGTCCTTAATGGACATTTTCTTTGGGCTGACTGGTCAGAGTGAATTTTAATATTTTTATTTGAAATGTTAAGTATTAATGACATTAATAAAACCACGTGTTGGCTTGATTGTTGTTGGAAAACAGACTATTTGTAGGTTCCTTGAAAATGACAGAACAGAACAATGTGAGGAAATTGAGTCCTTGAAGACATCATTGTGCTACTGGCTCAGCAAGTACCTGGATGTCCCAGTTATGTGAAAATATAAATTCCCTCTTTGTTTAAGCCAGTGTGCTTTGAGTTTTATGGGCTTTTTGTAGCATAATATCTTACTTAATATGCATATATGTTCACAACTCAACTGAAGAATGATAAATGATAATTATCATCAAGTGCTACATGTACTCAAGGTAAATATTATAAATTGTTGGTGTTTAGACTATGGTCCCCAGAACAGCAGCAGTAGCATTACTTTAGAGCTTGTTAGTAATACAAATTATATGGCACTACTCTAGATTTACTGAACCAGAGACTCTGAGGAGAGGAGCCAAGGAATCTGCACTTTAATGTACCTTTCAGGGGACTATGCTACATGTTAAACATTCAAAGATGGTAGCTTTAGAAGTTCAGGAAATGAACAATTAATGTTTCTTGAAGGATAGTGGATGACCTCATGGAGAAGGGTTAGTATTGTAGAAGTAGTAGAAAGGGAGAGAGTTGATGGTTAAGATTCAGTGTTTATTTTTTCATGTTACTCTCATTTCATGTGAAGTCATTGGAGATCGGAAAAATAGCATGTATTTTTGATAGGCTTCATTATGGACATTACATGTTGAGATCAAGTCACATAAAGATAAAGGTTAGTCTGATTTCTTTTGGTGTTAAATAGGCAGAGAGGCTTCCTTTCTGGAAATATATATATATATATATATATATATATATATATATATATATATATATCTTAAGGGAATTACTTCTACTCAAAATATAACATTAGCAGGATGGCAGTGGCAGTGAGACTTTAACTTGTCCTGGCATTGTGAGATATTAGGTACAGTTCCTTTTTACTCCTTTATTCTGTATTTTACGAGAGAAGTTTCTACCTTAAATTCCGATGTCATGTCCAAGGTTGTACATCACCCACCCACACTGCCTGTTTAGTTTGCTAATGCGTACTTGGATGGAACTGTTCACTCTCTGCCTTTTCCCTAAAGCGCTATAAGCCACGCACAGGGATGCATCTTGTGCACTTATGGGATGGGAACTGACTTTGGCTCAGAGACACTGCTGGAAAGTGAGAGACAAACATTTTACAGCAAAATTGCTAATGGCTGCAAAATCCAAGCCCTAGAACTTTCCTAGGATTGTTTGTGTTGGTGTTGTTGGTGGCAGTGGGTGTGAGTGTGTGACACTGGGGCTGAGGGAAAGAAGAAAGATTTTAACCCAAAAATGCAAATAATTTGTCCTTATTGACAACCAGCTGTTTGCTAAGAAGTGTCAGAACAATGCATAATCATTTATAAGGCATATGTACCGCTCAGTGTATTTAGTCAGTATTTAATTAGTCTTAAAAATAGGGCTTTATTTTACAGAGAAATAATTTAATGGCTTGATATTGAATGACCTTGGTATGGCAAAGAAACCTCTCTCTCTCTCTCTTGCTCTCTCCCCCCCCCCCCCAAATGCAAATAATGGAAGCTGTTCTGGAGTTTGGCCAAAATTCCTGAGCATCAAGATAAGGTTACTTTGAATCTGCTTGCTTTGCAGGTCAGGTGGAAGGATGCCTGAGACAAGCAATAAATTCTTCCCCTCTGCTACCTCGAGAGGACAAATCAGACAAAGAATCAGCTCTTATTTGTTTAGATAGACTGAGCCATAATTTGATTTTTTTCAAGGGTATAAAGTTTAATTTTTTCATCTTTTTCTTTTGAGACAGGGTCTCACTCTGTAGTCCAGGCTGGTCCTAAACTCACTATGGAGCCCAGGCTGGACTCCAACTTGCAGCAATCCTTTTGCCTCAGTCTACTGAGTGCTGGGATTACAGGTTTGAGCCACTATGCCCAGCTAGTATGTTGTGCTGGGGAATCGAACTCAGGTCCTCGCCCTTCCTAGAGAAGCACTCTAACTACTGTGCTATTTCTTCAGCCCCTTGTCCACTCTTTCTTTGAGTATTAGGTAATGGAGCGATTATAAGAAGAAAATATCTTGGTTACTTTCTTGTTGCTGGGATAGAATACCTAACATTCACAACTTACAAGAGGAAAGATTTATTTTAGTTTACAGTTTTAGAAGATCACAGTCCACTTATGGGGGGCTGGTGAAGTACGTGGTAGAAGTGGCAGCCAGAGAAAGAGCAGGAAATGGGCTGTTCATGACCTGAGACATGAGAACAAGTGAATGAGGAAGGGAGGAACTAGCACACATCCCTCCAGATGAAGCCCCAAGCATACAAACCATAGCACAAATGTTCAATGCATGGAATACTAGTGAGTTGGAAGCCTAAAAGAAATCATTTTTTGACTTCATACTTTGTTCAGAGTAGCAACTTGAGCTATGCTAGCTTGTTTCTTGGTGGGAAAGTTTCTGCAGGCAGAATGTCTTTCATGGGCACAGACTGGTGGGGACCTGAATTTCCAAAGCTTTCTTGGAAAATTTGTGGGTTTTGATAGCCTTAATACAGGCTTGATAATTATTGCCTGCTACCTTAGAATTTATGACCAGTTTTTCCTAGTTCTGGGCTGTGAGACTAGGTTGCTTAAAGGATGAATTTGTGTGTTGCTTCACTTTTTATTCTAAAAGCTTCAAGCTCTGGTGTTTTATTTTGTTCTTTTTTTTTGAGACAAGGTCTTGCTCTATAGTTCAGGCTGGTCTTGAACTCATACGTAGCCAAGGCTGCCCTAGAATGCACAACAATCCTCCTGCCTCAGCCTCCTAAGTGCTGGGATTACAGGTGTGTGCCACCATGCCCAGCTAAGGGATTTAATCCAGGTTCTGCCACTTCCTAGGCAAGTTCTCTAATCAGTGAACCATGCTTGCAGCCCTGGTATGTTCTTAATATAGTCTTTAAATACTTTATTTCTGAGTTCATTTTGAAACAAGAAATGCATATCTGGTCCTAACTGTGAGTTATTTGAAGTTAAAGGAAGATATATAATCTGTCAGACCCTGTGATGTGTTTTGTGATCTATTGAAGACCTGCTGCAGCCAACTCACTCGTGAGATGCCTGATAAGTATATATTACACATTTACTAAATATTTGACATTGTAAATATGGAGAGAAAAATATGTTTAGTGTTCCAGATGCATCTTCATACAACTGGTTTACTGACTTCATTACTCTTAATTTATAAAATTCCACGATGGTTGCAAATTTTCCTTATCTTACTGTCCAGACTTGTACTTCCTTAACTTGTTCTGGGGTAAATCTTACCCTTTCAGTTTTAGTTAATTTGATTGGAATATAGGTGCAACATAGGGACAGCTCTTGATCTTAGTAGTTACTGTAAGTATACCTAATAGTCCTAGCTTGCATCTAAGCCCTTTATTACCCTACTAACCAGATATATCTGGACACATATGAAGCTGGCTTTGTAAAAAGCTGCAGTGGCTCTGATGCTTCATTCATTCTTATGTCCTTTTGGTCATTTCTTAATTTGGATGGCCAGATTCACAAACAAGAGCAGTGACCTGTCTGCTCTACCAGAGTCAGACTTTTATATCAGTGATACAAGGTTTCTACAGCCAGTGTATCTTAGCCTGTTTAGATTACTATAACAAAATGCCATTAGCTGAGTAGCCTGTAAGCAGTAAAAATTATTTCTCACAGTTTTGGAAGCTAGGAGGTACAAGGTCAAGGTGCTGACAAATTAATTGCTGCGGGCCAGCTTTCTCACGTTTGCCTTCTACAAGCATCCTCACATGGTAAAAAAGGTAAAGCAAATCCAGGTGCCTATAGTGTACGCTGCTCCAAAGGCTGAAGTAGAAGGATCACCTAAACCTGTTTGTGTGGGACCAGTTTGGGCAATATAGTGAGACCTAGTATTTTTAACAAAATAAAAAATGAAGACAGAAAACAAAAATGGCAAAAATTCTTGACACTCTTGTATAAGGGTGCCAGCTCATTCATGAAATCCCACATCTGGGACCTAATTGCCTCTCCACTTTCAATACCATCACATCAGTGATTAGGGCTCAAAATCTTTATTTTGAAGGAACACAAATATTCAGACTTTAGCAAGTCTATGAAATTCTTTGCTGCCCACTTTTGTGCATGGTCCTGATCCGAAGAATAGTTATTAGTAATGCTGTCCTATTGTGGCAACCTCCATTGCATCAAATATCGATAAGAAGTTTTCTCCCAAAGCAACAGGTACCATTCATTGTCCCAGGAGGAAATGTGAAGACATAAAAATAGAGCATACCATTTTCTTGGAGCTCACAAGGAAATCTTAATCACCCCACTTACCTGAACTTGTGCTTATAGAGCCTAGTTAGCTAATGTTGGGCTTTGACTCACTCGCACCCCTCTAGATTAGGACAGTGAAACTGTTGCCTTACGAAAACTATAGATTTTCTACTCATCTTCATATCATTCAGTTTTTATGTCACGAGAATGTGAAGACAGTTAAACACAAAAACAATTTTATAGGTTTACCAGGGCACTGGTGTCGTCTGGGAATAGCGCACTTCACTTACATATTATGTGTGAAAAACAGAATCAGACACAAATCACAGAGAAATGCAGTTAATGTTTTATGAGCTCATAAATCTGGAGCTGTGACTAACACTGAGACCTCCGGTGCAAACCTCTAGCCTTGCAGTTCAGCAGCTCAAAGGATTAATTTTACCACGCAGAGTTTGGGCAGGGAGCTAAAATACATCCACGTGCAGATCAAGACCATGGAGAACAGCTAACCGCATTTCTGCATGGAGATTTGTGTATGATGTGGTGCAACATCTGCATAGAAAGCTGTCTGATTGCCCCTTGCTGCATGCCTGGGTGCTGTATTCCTGACAGGAAGCCTGCTCATCAAAGCAGTCCTCAGTGTTTAGTGATAGCTAGTCCTACAAAATGTAGTGTGACCAATGGCCATTGTACCATGGAAATATGTAAACTTCTGTGCCTCTTCTATACATGAGAAAATGGAGAGTAAGGCATTTTTAAAAATACATTGCCCACCGTTATGAAGCCATAGTCATAGAATTGGGATTTCTAACTCAATGGCTGATTTTCCGTCTTAGGAAATCCCTCCATTTATATCATGAATCTAGTAAAAAAAAATCCATTTTTTATTGCTTCTGCATATAGATGGGCTCCATAGATGGTGACATACACTCTCAACAAGCTAGGGGGTGAGGACCGTTGTGGAAGAGCTCACATATGTCATGTTCATTAGGAAAGGAGTTGATGGGAGTTGGGACCTCCTGTGAGCTGTGCATTCATTGTCCTTGGTCCTCATTTAATGAATTATTTTTTACAACCACAGTGGATTTGTGGACCTCACATGGAGGCAGAGTTCATGTGCACCTTCATGGTGTAATTTAAAGGGACAGGAAACCCTAACTTTTCATAAACTCTAAGATACATTTATTTTTATTTATTTTTCATTTTATTTACTTATACCTGATATTTCTCAGAAAATTTTTATTTTTTTTGGAATAACTATACATTCACATAAAATTATAAACAGTATAGTGTCCCCTGTATTTTTCACTCAGCTTCCGGTTACTATTTTATATTAGTGTACTATTAAAACCAATAAGCTGATATTTGTACCATATCTATTAACAAGACTACAAGCCTTATTCGTATTTCACTATTTTTTCTTAGAAATAATGCCTTAGTGCAGCAATGCAAAATATTACACAGTTTAGTCTATTTATTCCCCCACATTTTAATAGTGCATATTGGTTATGCAGACTCATGAGGTTTTTTGGGTCAGATTTGTACATGCGCACAACATACTCCAATCATTCCTTCTTGCGCTAGCCCTCTCTCTTCACTCTCCTGCCTAGTTTTACATTTGAAGGGGCGAGGCTCAGTGTGTATATGCATTTTTCACCACATTCATAGCTGCTGTCACTCACCCTTGCACACCCTCTTCATAGCCTTTCTTCCCTTCCTCTTGTCTAATCACAGTCTCCTGTCACTTTCTTTTTGTCTTTCATATTAGGAAGAACGTGCAGTGCAGCATTTATCTTTCTGAGTCTGGCTTATTTTCACTCAATGTGATGACTAGTTCTATCATTTTTTTTTTTTTTTTGCAGATGACAAAACTCCATTACTTTTTATGGCTGAGTAGTACTCAATTGTGGATATATACCACATTTTCTTTAAGCATTCATCTGTTGATGTTCACCAAGGCTATTTCCCTGTCTTGGCTATTGCGAATTGCTCCACAATAAACATGGGTGTATGGGTGTGTCTCTATAGAATGCTGACTTCAATTCTTCACGTAAATACCAAGGAGTGGTACAGCTGGATCAAATGGTAATTTTATTTTTAGGGTTTTTTTTTTGTGAATCTCTATGTTGATTTCTGTAGTTCCTGTGTCCACTTAGATTCTCACTAGCAGTGTAGAAGACTTCCCTTTAGCCTGCATCCTCACCAGCATTTTTAAAAAAATTCTGGATGAAAGCCTTTCTGTTGGAAGTAAGAGAAATCTCAAAGTAATTTTGATTTTCATCACCCTAATGGCTAAAGATTTTGAATCCCTTTTCATATACTTACTGGCTATTTGTACATCTTCTTTTGAGAAGTGTGTGTTCAGTTCTTTTCCTCATTAATTGATTGGGATATTTGATTTTTTGGTGTTAAGTTTTTTGAATTCTTTTTATATTCTGGATATGAATCCTCTGTTGGAACATGAGCTGGCAAAGATTTTCTCCAGTTCTCTGAATGCTGTCCTCACTCTGTTGACTGTTTTCTTGGTTGTTCAAAAACCTTTTAATTCATGTATTTCTATTTGTTGATTCTTGGTATCATGCTATATACACTTGTGTGTGTGTGTGTGTGTGTGTGTGTGTGTGTGTGTGTGTATGTATGTGTATAAAATCTGTGTATTGTTATCTCTGGATTTCTTCCTTTTTATTTGAAGGATCTCACCCCTATTGCAGTACAACCTTTCCCACTTGTAGAGGTATTTTGTTGTGACAGAAAGAAAAAAGGGCTTTGGAACTGACAAATGTTAGCATTAATGCTAGGTCTGCTGTTTCTAGCATATTGTGTGACTATGATTTTGGACAAATCCCTTTATCTCTCTGGGCTTCAGTTTTTCCCTCTGTGAAATGGGAATAATAGTTTCTAATTCACTTAGATGTTGTACAGATTAAATGGGATAATATATTTAAAAGTGACTGTCCTAGCAAATGTCATTTCCTTTCTTTATGTCTTTTTAATTTTTGCTTCTTTTTTAGGGGGAGGGGGGCAGGGTCTTGCTCTGTAGTCCAGGCTGGTCCTGAACTCATTATGTAGCCCAGGTAGGCCTAGAACTCATGGCAGTCCTATTTCAGCCTAGTAAGTGCTGCGATTACAGGTGTGTGCCTCTTCTAGCCCAACTATTGTAGGGTGCTAGGGGATTGAACCTGAGGCTTTGTGCTTCCTGAGCAAGCACTGTAACCACTGAGCGTGCCTCCAGCCCTCTCTTCCTTTATAAGGGTAGCATTTTAATATGTAAACAAATTTTTCTACCTCTAACTTGCTCTTGAGAAGAAAGGTTTCAGTGGGAAGAGGCAAGAATATTAAGAGTGTGCATCTAAATCAGAATAAAGAGAAACCAGGCTTCTAAGAGGAAGGATCATGGCACCAAAGGAAGACTTTGTTCCTTTTACAGCTTTTTTCTGGTATGAATCCTGCCTCGTGTGATCTATGGGGTGTGTAACATGAATATTTCTACTCTATATTTTACTTTTGTCATGAATTATTTAAATATTTATTAATTATAACAGCTATCCTTTTTATTTATATCTTATCACGAAAATCTGCAGTTACTTTACTTACCATGAATTCAGAATCACTTTACTAGCAGGAAGTCAGAGGAAATTAGTGGTGTAAAAGAAAAGTAACACTTAGCTATAGACCTGACTATTAAACAAATAGTACCTAAAGGGTGTGGAGTCTGTCCTGAATATACAATATGGGTGATTTATTTTTTCCTGGATGAAGACATGGTTAAGATTGGGAGCCTCTCTTTTAAAAACTTAATACTTAGTTTCTTTTCACTTAGATATATTTTAAAGATCAGGCTTGTAGAGATATAATATAAACCATAATCATGGTATAGAATATGCTCATCACTCCTAAAACTTTCCTTGTGCCTCGGTTGTAATCAGTCTTTCCCACCATTCCAAGCTCCTGCTAATCACCTATCTATATTTTTTGTTCCTACAGTTTTGCTTTTATAAAATGTCACAGAAATGGAATATTTTGTATGTCACTTTTTGAGTCTAGCATCTTTCACTTAATGTGAATAATTTGAAATTTATCACTATTTTTGTATATTTTAGAGGTTAGTTACATTTTGTTGCTTAAAAATATTATAGTGTGTGGCTCTACCACAGTGTATCTATTCATCTCTTGAAGAATGTTTGAATTGTTTCCAGTTTTGGGCTTTTTTGATCAGATCTGTTATATATATTTGTGTATAGGTTTTTGAGTAAAAATGCGTTCTGTTTCTCTTGGACAAACACCTAAGAAGAAGATTGCTAGGCCATATAATAAGTGACTATTTAATTTTATAAGAAACTGCCAAACTATTTTACAAAGAAACTCATTTTGCATCTTTAACAGTAACAATCTGATTTTAGCTGCTCTGTGTGATCACAAGCATTTCATATCTGTTTGTTTACTTTTTTTCATCCTGACAATGAGGATATCCCGTGATCTGAATTTGTATTTCTCTAATGACTGATGACATTGAGCACCTTTTAGAGTTGAATTTTCTATTTGCATTCTTCTTTGATGAGTCTGTTCAGTTCCTTTGTGGCATCCTCCCTCCCCCCCCCATTTTTGAGATAGTATCTTACTCTGTAGTTCAGACGTGTCCTGAACTCACTGTGTAGCCAGGCTAGCTTTGAACTTAAGGCAATTCTTCTGCCACCTGAGTGCTGGGATTACAGGTGTGTGCCATCCCTTGCCTTATGTGTTGCTGGATAATCGAATTAGGGCCTTGTGACTGCTGCTCAAGAGCTCTAACCATTGAGCCCCAGTGCCCTATTGCCTGTTTTATTTATTGAGTTGTTTTTCTAACGTGTTTTGAGAATTATTATATATTTTAGCTGGAAGGGTTTTCCCCCCAAAGTTGTTATTTTTATTCTTGTGTATTTGTTATTGTAGTTTGGATCTGAAATGTGCCACAAAAGTCTCATGTATTTGAATGTTATAGATTGTGCTGTTGAGAGATTGGGGCCTAGTCTGGAGGGGTGGATTACAGGCATGCAAATTGGATTACAGGCATGTAGTGGGGGCTTACCACACCTTCCACACCTGGATGCAGGAGGGGCTGATCACTGGGATGAGACCTGGAAGGATAATATAAGCCACTTCCTGCCTTCCTTGGAAGACTAGTCTCAACTTACTTTAACTTCCTGTGTGTGATGTCATGATGGTCTGCCTCCACCTCTGCCTCTGTCATGTACTTTCATGGTTGCCAGTCACTCCTGAATGGATTGTGACCTTATGAAACTGTAAATGAAAATAAACCTCTCATCCCGCAAATTTGTGGATGTCCAGTATTGAGTCACAGCAATGGAAAATATCTACGACATTTGTGATACACAGTAGTTACATTCAACATAAGGAATTGGTTGCACAGACACAGTGCATCATCACGTTCACTTCTCTTTTCCACCCCTCCTACATCCCCACTCATTTTCCACAAATTCAATTCCTTGCTTCCTACATCTCTTTTACAAGAGGCTGAAAATAAATATTCCCTTTTATCTAGTGATACTTCTTCTGAGAATCTTTCCAAAACAGTTAAAAACGTCACAGAACAGAGATACATGTATACGCATATTCATAACAGTGCAACTAACAATAGCTAAAATGTGGAAGATACCAAAATACCCACCAACAGACCAGTGGATACACAAATTGTGGTGAACCTACCTTGTTTTTGTGGCTAAAGAGCAGTTCCTGGTCCTCTCTGGCTGAGGCTGTTTTTCTGTCTGGCACATTCACCTCACTGTGGAATATTTTTATTTTGTTTTTTTATCTCCAGAGCCTGCAAGAGCTTTCCACATTTCCTGCCAGTGTCCTTTCAGTCTCTGGAGCTCTAGTCCTTTCCTTAGCTAAGCTGTTAAGGAATTTCCTTTACTTTCAATATATCTCAGCCTCTGGCAGACTGTGAGGAACTAACAGGGAGATTCTGCTCGTCTGCCATCTTTGCTACCTCTGAAGTTCTTTATCAGATATGTAATTTACAAATATTTTCTTCCAGGATAAATCTTGTATTTTTACTTTCTTTACAGTGGCTTTTGGAAGAGCAGAAATTTTAAAGTTTGAAAAAGTCAGCTTGTCATTGTCTTGAATGGATTGTGCTTTTAATGTGAAATCTAAAACTTCTTATCTTAAAGCAAAGTCTCAAAGATTTTTCTCATGTTTTAGTTGTTGTTTTATAGTTTTCCATTTTTTTGAGACAAGGTCTCATTCTGTAGTCCAGGTTGGTCCTGAACTCACTATGTAGCCCAGGCTGACATCAAACTCACAACAATCCTCTTGCCTCAGCTTCCCGAGTCCTAGAATTACAGACATGCAACACCCAGCTTATGTAGAGCTGGAGAATCAAACCCAGGGACTTGTGCTTGCTAAGCAAGCACTCTGATCTCTATATTACTCCTCCAGCCCCCAGTTTTTGTTTTTATATACTAGTGTGTGATAAATTTTGAGTTAAATTTTCTATGTGGCACAAGATGGGTTGAAGTTCACTTTTTTTCAATATGCTTGTCTACTTCTGTTATCATTTGTTAAAAACATTGCACTCACCTTTTTGATAGATGAAAGGTAGATTGGACCATCTTTACACTATTTACAAAATGGAATAGGCCCTATACATGTGTTCTGTACCGTTTCGCTAAGTGCCTATCCTTTTGCTAGTAGCATACTTGCTTGCTAGTGTGGTTGTTTAGAAAGTTTTTCAGTTGGATAGTATATGTTCTTCAACTTTGTTCTTTCCTAAGATTTTCTGCCTATAGCATCTCTTTTAAGGTTTTATATGTATTTCTAATTGTTAATTTGTATTAAGAAAACTGTTTCTTGGATTGCATTGAATGTATACTTTTGGGGGAGAAATTTGATATCTTTGCTGTGTCAGTTTTCTAATCTGTGAATATGGCATATTTCACATGATGTTTTTAGGTTACCTTTTCTCACTAATATTTTGTCATTTATAGCATATGGATAGTACACATATTTTGTTAGATTGATATTTGAGCAGTTCATGTTTTGGTGCTGATTGGGCATGGTATTACTTCACTGATAATGTATAAAATTGATTTTTGTTTGTTGTTCTCATATCCTGGGAACCTTCTAAATTCTTATTCTAGAAACTTCTAAGAAGTTTCTTTGAGATTTTCTGAATCATCATATTATCTAAGTATAGTACTAAATTATGGCTATATCTGCCACACAAGCAGAGTTCACAGTTCTTAGAAGACTCCAGATAATAAGAGATGAGGGAAGCCCAGAGCTGAAGTCAGTGGTAGTTGAATAGTGTTGAATAGCAATGTCACTTAACAATTTGCCCCTCAAAAACAACACATACATTCCTCTTGTAAGGAATGTTTTCTAACGATGGCAACTATTCTAATAATGGTGTACATTTTTTTTATACTGAATTAGTTAGGGTCCCACCTCAGGAAGCAGATGGGGTGGAACATTCAAAAGGAAAATTATTAGAGATTCCTTACAATATTATAGGATAAGTTAAGAGAAGTCAGCAAAGGAAGGTCAAAGCCCAGAGATCAGGAGAATAGAAACTTTGGGGAAATCTACCAGACAGGTGCTGAGAATTTCCATATAGAAACAAAGGAAACAAAGCTAACTCCAAACCATGTCAGGAAGGGAGTCTACAATATATACCAAAATCTTCCTTTTCCCTCACCTTTCAGACTCCTTGTCAGCACCTCTACTGACTAAGCCAACCAAATCCAAAGGGAAAAAAAGCACATTGACACACTCCCAAAAGGCCAGCCTCCCAGAACACAATGTGGAGTCCTGAAGAGATCTGAAGGAACAAAAAGATGACCTCCTTTTTAGACCTACCCTTCAGGTGTAAAACAGTTTGTTCCTTTACTGAATATATTAAAGGTACATAGAAGGCAGGAAGCGCATTTTATGATACAGGTTTCATATAACTAAAAACATAAATGTATGTCCCCCAGCACACTTGCAAACACTTCATCAAAACATCACAGATTTTACAGGTAGATATCTATTGTGTACACAGTACATTTCTACTCACCCTTCTTATCTCTATATGCCTTGTTGCCATCAAAAAGATTTCTCAAGTTCTGGGAAGAACATAGTTAGTTTAGATACTATACAAAAGTAGAAATGAAGGCACAGTTTTTGTCATAAGGCTTAAGATCTCACACAAGATTATCAGCAAAAGAATATGTAGTTCCTTCTCAGACTATCTGGAGCTACTAAACCATTCGAAGGAGGAAAGACTTCCCTATGTAGCTCAACACCGGACTCCATGGCCTGCCAAAAGCACCCAAGGCAGAAAGTAGGCAATGAAAAAACTGTATTGTCTTACCTGTCCAGAATATGTGAGAATAGATTTGGAGGCTTTTCAGTTCCCTGTAACGTAGGGAATGGGATTGCCTTTCTCTTAACGTCTTGGCCAAAATTTTTTTCTCTATAAAATATCATTGGTTATAGTCCTATAGGCACAGACAAAGAAACTTAATCCTCTTATATATCATGTTTCCACATAATCAAAGGAAATTATAATGTGCCTTCAGTTCTTTATTCTTTAAGTATCACTCATTTCTTCACTTTCTGGCTCATGTCCCATGGTTTTTAGACTCATTGGCAAATTAAAAATCATGTAGTGTTTTGTATTTTATAAACTTAATTTGCCTGTCTATAACCTCAAAACATTTTAGATATCATTTTTCTCATTGTACCAAAAAGAAAATTCTGCCTCAAGAGGTGAGTTCTCTAAGGTTACACAGGTATAAAGTAGCAGGTGCAAAATTTGAATTAAAGTCCTCTGATGTCAAACTCCTGCTGCAACTTTGAAAGGTGAAAATCCTGTTATAAAAGAACCTCAGGTTTTCTATGTCCCTCTTGAAGTCTAGTTCTCAGTAGTTAATATAGTACACTAGAAGAAGTTCATATAATTTTCCCAATAGTGTTATTGAAGAACAGCCTAATATTCTCAGCTAACATTATTGCATTTCAAAGGAGTCAAATTCTTTAATCTAGTATATTCCAAATTATTCATTGTGGAGAGACTTCAATCAGGTCAGTTCTTTTATCTGTTTTTATAATAGGTTTCAGGTAAGATTTTGATGGACAAATCAAATAATCTGATTAAAAATAAGCTTCGAAATTGCTGCTTTGACAAAGGAAGAGCTAACAATTGTTATTTTATATACTAGAGGAAGCCAACAGATTGACAATTTTGAAATCATTCTATGTTCGTTAAAGCCCAATTTCTTTCCTTATTAATCTGTCTTCACTACATAATGACTCACCACCCTACATGGGGTATCAGTGTGACCAAGACCAAGCTACTCTGAAACTGGTCTGTTTACAGAGCAAACATGGTTTTTGTTTTCATTTTTCAGTTTCTCAGAGAAGTTTAGTTGTTCTAAATCCTGAGCAAATTAAAAAATATGACTGAGGATGACTTAGCTTGCACATTATTATGGGGGGGGGGCAGAATCTTAGTTTGCTGACTATTTCTATAACATAAAATATGTGCAAGCAGCTGAAAGCGTGGCTGTGCTATTTCTTCACTTTGGTTCTCTCACTGCTTTTTGCCATTTGAAAGAATAATCATTTACTTTTCCACTCCTCTGAAATGTGGCTAAATGGCTGGACTCTAAAACTCTAACCAAGAGAACACTAGAAATAACTCTAAGGGAACTAACCTAAAAGAACTGAAAGACGGGGTAGGTATGGAAAAAGAGAATTAGAATAATCTTCTTGTCTGATCTAACCACAGTCCCTTTACTGCTTTGCAAAAAAAGAAAAGATTAAGAGGAGGAGAAATGAAAGAAAGAAAGCACAGAAGAAAGAGATATTGGGTTTCTGAAGGACAGTAATCATGAAAGGTAGCACTCAGTACAACTTATAATGCAAAACATATTTATATTGACAAAGCAGTAAAACAAAAGGTTTACACATGTGAATGAGCATATACAACATATTGGGACATTTTCTCAAATATGTCAAGATTTATGAAATCTGGCAACAACCACTATGCTTTTTCTTCGTAACAACAGCTGCTAATTTCTTCTGTGACTTCTAATTGTCCAATTTTCTGAAAGTTGGATCATTGTAAATGTAGAAGACACAGTATTCAAAAAATTAAAGTTAAAAAATAGTCATCCTTGGGTTACATCTGTCCAGGCCAGAGAGTTGGCCTTCGCCTTCTGTTTCTTCAGCTTTCTCATCAGAAACAGAGAATCATTGCACCAGGTCTAAAACACTCGCTATTTGAACTCCAGCTCCCATCTCATTCTCAGTTTTCTCCTGTATCAAAATGGGTGTACAGTATTACATAAGGCTTACAGTACAACTCAAGTGCTTCCTGTAGACTTACTAAATATGCTTTTTCTAAGTCTCAGATTCTTTTGTTTTTAGTCTCCTAAAAGAAGTTTAGAATGAATAGAGATCTAGATCTAACACTCCAAAAGTAAGATAGCTGCTACTCATGTTAGTTCCAGTATTATTTATAATAGCCCAGGTGTCTGTCAACAGATGAATGAAGAAAACATGGTATGTGTACACCATGGAGCATGACTTGGCATGACTTGGCCATAAGAAGAGTGAAACCCTGCCATCTGCTCGAAAATAGCTAGAACATGAGGATCATGTTCAGTAAAGTAAGTCAGATAGAGAAAGACAAGTATCATAGAAAAGACATGACCTGAAAATAGAAGAGAGATTATTAGGGGCTGAGAAGGAGTTTAGACATGATTAGCACATAGCACAGAATGGAAACATTGCAGTGAATTCCACTAATGTGTTAATAATTACAATTTTTTAAATTTCCTAAAGGAGCTTGACATATAACTTAGAGACAAAGTATATAGTTAGTACATAAGAGACCCTAGAGTCAATTCTCAACATTATACTCACAAGAAACAAAAACAGGGCTGGAGGAATAGCACAGCAGTTAGGACGCTTACTTAGCAAGCACAGGGCCCTGTGGAGTTTGATTCCCCAGCACCACATAATGCTGGGTTTGGTGGCATATGCCTATAATCTCAGCACTTGGGAGGCTGAGGCAGGTGGATTGCCATGACTTCAAGGCTGGGGCTGGGCTACAGAGTGAGACCCTGTTTCAAAAAAAAAAAAAAAATTCCTACCAATAATAGTTGTAGTGAATGCTACAAAACGACACAATGCTTCAAGGATTGTTCCTATCCTAGCTTATTCTGTGAAGCCAGTATTAGCCATTTTCTAAATCGCCAAAAACAAGATCATGACTTACATACTGTCTCATTAACATCATTGACAAATTCTTAATGAAATGTTATTAACTCCAGAATGTATAAAAAGAATCATGGCCTAGTGGAATTTATACTGTAAATGCAAGGTTGGCTCGACATTCAAAAATCATCAATGCTATTCATTTTATCAACAAATTAAAGAGAAACTGTCATCTTAAAAGATGCAGAGAAAGGTTTCTGGCAAAATTGAATATTCATTCATGATTAAAACGTCTTAAGACATTAAGAATTAAAGGAAACTATCAAACATTGTAAAAAGAGATCCAACGGACTGGGAGAAAATATTTACCACCAACATGTCAGATAAGAAGCTTATAACTAGAATATACAGGGAGCTGAAGAAAAGTAAGCCTACCAAAATAAAGGATCTATTGAAAAGTGGGCAAATGAAATGAAGAGACAGTTCACTCATGAAGAAGTACAAAAGGCCAATAGATACATGAAAAGATGCTCAACATCTCTAGCCATAAGAGAAATGCAAATCAAAACAATGCTAAGATACCATCTCACCCCAGAGAGAATGGCCTACATCAACAAGTCAAATAGCAGTCAGTGCTGCCATGGCTGCAGGGAGAAAAGAACCCTCCTGCACTTCTGCTGGGAATGTAGATTCATACAACCACTTTGGAAAACAGTATGGAAAGCTCTTAAAAGACTAGAAATAAATATCCCCTTCGATCCAGTGACACCCCTCCTGGGAATATA